>BMAO01001517.1:0-211427 GCA_019973975.1 Trichonephila clavata | reverse complement strand
ATATTTTTTATATTATTTAAATAAAGTTTTACACACAGGCATTAACATTTTGCATTCCTTCAAAAATGAAAAAAATATTGTAGATATTATTTATTTATTTATATTTTCTATAGCTCAATGCAAGTGCGATCAGTGTCAAAATATCAATGCTAAGAATTAAACTTTGAAGTTTCGTGAAAAAAACTTCAATACCAGTTCTACCTTAAGTACTATTTTTTGGAATTTCATGTTTACACTAATAATTAAACTTTCTAAAACTGTTCTTCCATAGAAAAGTGTGTTTTTGGAAGATGTATTCAAGCAAAGAAAACAAGTATTGATGCATATTAATCAACATAAAAGTACTGTAAAAGTCCATTGAAATATATATATAAATATAGACGAAAATCTTGAAATTAGCTGATGTAACACGGAAAATTTACAAAATAAAAAATATTTTTAATTAGATTTCATTAAGCTGGACATTATTTTCGCTGCCTCCTTTGTAAAGGAAAGCAAATAATAAATGTATGTTTTGATTTTATTTTAAAATGATAAAAATGTTTGTACATTTTTTAAGTCTCAAGGGAAAATACAAAATAAATCAAAAGTAAATTCATAATTACCGTTTGCAGTTTTAAGGAATGAAGCAAAATTGAAGAAATTACTGATTTAAAATTGCGTCAACTCTCTCTCTCTTTGAAAAAAATTGATTTCCTGAAGGCAGTGGAGTAGATAGGTACTCTCTCTTAAAAGCCCTGGTGCAAAAAAAAAAAAAAAATGAGGGCTCTATCTTGGTTGAATTCTATCAAGTAAAAATATGGTAGTATTTTAAATATATACAAAGCTACAGTTTTTACTTACTGCCTTCTCCTTCTTGACGTTGTTTGCTCTTAAACGCACCCCACTTGGTTTCCTTCTTTTTTTTAAATCTAAATTTTAGTTTCATAATTTATCTATAGGATTTGTATGTTCTCGAATATTTACTGTCTTTAAAAGGAAGCAGAAACGATATGATACGCTATAAACCATCGTTGAAGAATCCCTACCTGTTAATTTATTCGGGAGGATTGAACTAACATGCAACAGAGGGCTTAGAGCTACAAAATTGTCCACAGAGATAGACAGGAAATGATACAAAAATATGCATGAACAAGAAAATTTAATACAATATTATTATAATTATTCACACACACACACAAACCATATCTGCAAAAGAGCAGGGGAGGGGTACAAAATTACATCATACGAGAAGATTGCGAAATATTGAAACAGGAAACTAGCTTATAATGAATCATATTGTTATTAAAAATAGAATGTAACTAGGAAGGAATTGCTTCTTGTGTATGTTTTTTAAGATGTAATAATAAGTATGGTAAGATTTTTCATGGAACTTAAAGTTTATTTTCAAATAACAGTCTATAAAAAAATTAAAATATTGAAAATAACAAGAACTTTTCAATAACTAAAGTTCGCAACACTGAAAAAACAATGAAGAGAATTTAGGTGAAATCCCTACAAATTCAAATTACTTTCAACTGAATTGCGACGATTACAGTTATATTGCAACTTTTTATATTTATATCTTAAATTTAGAAGAAATCGCAAATTTGGCTGCCCTTGTGTATAGATATCCTGCTTAGAATCTAAAGAAATTCATGATACCAAAAGAGTGTTGTAGATAGCGATAAAGCGGTGCTTCTCAAACTTTCAATATTTGCGACCTAATTTTCAGTCATAATTTTCATCGCGCCCCACTTCTTACAATAACAATGTACTGAATGCAATTATAATGTACTTTGATGATAAAACTACGATGCAATACGACTTTAATTATAAACGCACTAATTAGATAAATATTAAGTTATGTAAATAAATTTTGTATATGACAAGCCCAAGAGAGTCACTAGTAATTACTGAACTTGTTTTTAATTGAATATTGATAAATTAACTATCAAATACTTTATGCAGAACTGATACATTTATAAGTAGCGCGTATTATATCAGTTTGAATGTGTGTTTTATTTTTTATTATGTAAGAATGTATTTTACTTTGTAATTATTTTAAATTGTAAAGTATGTAATCAAATTGATAATTATTTTTAATCTTTTGTTTTCGATTTTTCGCGATACATTCGCGTCCCCAAGTAGGGTTATCACGCGGAGGAGGGCGCGCCCCACAGTTTGAGAAACGCTGCGATAAAGATTTTATTTCGAGTTTTGAGAACAATTTAGTAACAGTATACATGAAGCAAAATATGACTTAAAGAAGAAAAAGCAAGCGATTTACATAAATTTAAAAATTTATATATATTATCATTGCAAACAAAACAACGACGTTAAGCCACAACATCTCAGCATATAATGAATAAAAATTTATGCCGATACAAGTCATTCCCAATTTCTATTGTTACATGTTACAAATTCTTAGATTTTTGAACACGTTCCGTGTAATAGCGCAAACTCCACACGGAACGTGTTTTTATTGTAGGTATCGGAAATCAAATTTTGTTTTACACAAACGAAAACAAAATTAAATTAAATTAAAATATAAAATTCAAAAAAATAAAATCTTATTTTATTGCAAAGAAAATATAAAGCATGCAAAATTGCAAGTTTTTTATCAACAACTTTTATGTAAGTAACATTAAATTAAAAAACTATAAGTACTATAAATTTTGGCGCCCCCTGCCCCAGGCGCCCTTGTGCGGTGAACAATTTTGCCACCTCCACGCGGCGCCCCTGGCGGGAGAATATTTTTATAAGAAATTGTGCAATTTTTCTTATTTATTATTTTTCTAAACTTAACTTTCGTGTGAGATTCTTATATTAATATTTATTTATATTTATGTAACAATAATACAGCAATTCCATAAACAAGAAATCGGTTATACAAATAAAATATCTTAAATACAATAATTAATATTTATCTCTTAGTTGCAACATTAGAGAAATAATTGATTCAGAGCTTTGACTCTTTAATTTTCAAACACATATGAGTCAGTAAAGGAACATTAATTTTAGTAATTATTTTTCAAATGTGAATTTTCCCCCCGAGATTTTTAATTTACAAAATCTTTAACTGTAACATTTTTTCCATGCCAAAATGATAAAAGTATAAATTGCTTATGCTTTCTGAAATCCTATTTCAAAAATGAATAATCAATTTATTATATATTTTTTGTACTTTTTAGCTGATTATATGAATAAGAATTAATTTTGTAATTGATATGCATCCTTATTTTATATAATGAGTATTGATTTTATTTAAAAATAACTTGTTTTTATATTTTTTAAAAGTTTGATGTTTTTTCGGGAACGACAATTACATTCCCGAGATTTCCCGGATATTCCTGGGAATGGAAATACCGGGAAATCAGAAACTCTAGCTGGGCAGGGTGAACTCTACCTTTCATCCTTTCAGTGGGTCGATAAAATGAGTACCAAGCTTGTGCTTGGGATCTAGGGGCTTAGCTTCAGACTGACCACATGACCAGAACATCTGCTCATGTACTTAAACGCCCAAGGTCACATAAACTGAAATGGGCACAGTAGGCCTTGGCCCTTTTGGGCTGTTGTGCCACTGAATTTAGTTTAGTGAGATAAATGAAAATAATAGCCATATAATTATTTCTTTTTCTTCATTTTAGATTCTGCCCCTAGAATTAAAAACTGGACGTGCGACTTATTCTGCTGAGCACATTGGACAAATAAACTTGTATATTCTCATGTTAGAAGAAAATTCTAAAGAATTATCAGAAGGCTTGCTTCTGTACTTACGAGATATTGCTAACATGAAATTAGTCTCTGTTAATCATAATTCTCTCAGAGGTTTGATACAGCTAAGGAATGAGCTTGCTTTTTATACCTCCCGATGGATATCTAGATCAAGTACACAGATTGATGATATTGAAAATTGCCATTTGCCAAAGCCTTTAAATAATAAAAAATTTTGTGGGAAATGTCCTTATCTTCTACCTTGCACTGTTTATCAAAGGTTAGTTTTACTCAAAGGAAATATTTCATTATTGCTGGAAAACTTTTGTTTTCTATATAGCTATATTTTAAAAAACATTGTAATTAATATTATGTAAAATATGGCAATTGAATAATTGGTAAAGATTTATGCTTAATAATATAAAATAAAATGAGAAGTTTTAGATAGTCTTAAACTATACTTATTTTTTTTATATATATTTTAAAAGCTTATTACTTGGTTTATTTCAATAGGGCTCTTTCTGAAGATAAAGATTTGGAAGTTGATCATGCTATGAAATCTTTAATCACTCCTACTACTAGTCATCTTAAACATAGTCACTTACAGTATTTTGTTCATTGGTCTAATCTGCTACTGATTGAATCTAGTAATGTTGCTATTACTAATGCTTTTTGGACAGAGGAATCTACTTCCAGGTAATAAATCGTGCAGTATATTTGTTCAGGTATCATAAGTGTTGATAATAACCTTAATAATAACAGATGTAATATATTCTATCTTTTTATATTTTACAAGGGATCTTCAAAACTAATGATTTTTTTTTTTCTGTTTCAAAAGATGAATGTGGGGAGAATAGTAAATAAGCTGTTGCATATATATATTGAAATAATATTTCGATTTTTTTATGA
Source organism: Trichonephila clavata (assembly GCA_019973975.1). Lineage (NCBI taxonomy): Eukaryota > Metazoa > Arthropoda > Arachnida > Araneae > Nephilidae > Trichonephila > Trichonephila clavata. Next base: position 206,822 of record BMAO01001517.1, on the reverse strand, counting down.
ATTCTGTTGATCTCTATTGTATAATTATTTATTTATTTATTTTTACATTTTTAAAAACAATTTAAATAAATAACATCAATTTCTGGAAGAAAAAAGGAGCATTTAAATTAATTGAAAAGTTTGTAGAAATCTTTAGTTAGTATTTTATACCTGTGGTGTAAGTTATTTTCCAAAATGTTAGTATCTTTCTTGCGTTATGTTTGACATCCATTGATTTTCGAGATGCAAAGGTTGGTTTAATGTGAAATAATTGTCTATATTATAGTTGCATCCGACAACCATTTAAAGAAAAGTACAGATAAAAAATAAATTTATCTAAGTCTATATTGAAAATTCAAATTGGATTAGAATGTCATATTTGGTAACACAGAATGATTTTCTCTTAGAAAACTTTTAGGAGTTGTAAGAGCATTAATCATTTATCAAATGGAAACAAGAATGGACAAAAATTTATTATTATATTTTTCCCTTCCAGAAATCTAAAAAGGTTTTAAAAAATAAAGGAATGAAATTGTGAAAAAGATGATAAATGTGTGAATTTTAAGTATTATGTATATTTTTCATTATATATGCTTCTGTATATTTTCTAACTATATAAAGATATAAAATGTTTGCATAAATAAAGTTCTCTAAGCTCATTAGCCAATTTGCTTGCATTTTTGTATTTCTTCTAAGGCATATATTTCAATAAAAATTGTTTGAAGGAAGAAATATCAGTTGATAATATATAAAAACAAAAGGCAGCTAATTAATCTTGAGACATAGAAGTATTTCATAGTAAAAATTGAATAGTTTCATCAAAATTTTACAGCTCGTGTGATTTTTAATAGCTATATTCATGAAGTATATTTGAACTTTGAAATAAATTGACTTATAATATTTTTATTCGATTTAAAATTGAAGATAACTCAAAACCATTTATCCCTCCCCAAAAAATGCAAAAAAAAAATTTTTAGTATAACATTTAAATTAATATAATCATTTCATTCTTTTTAAAAGTATATTTAAATATTAAATAGTTAAAAGTTTTTGTTTTATTTTAGAGAAAAGAAAGGCATGTGCTTAAGTTGGTTATCTCTTGACAAGAATGCCAAACAAAATGAAGAAATTAATGAGACATTTTCCGCTACATTCTGTCGTTCAGCAAAGAGTCCTATAACTTCATCACTTGCAAGTGTAGGTCTGAAAACAGGAGATTATATTGCGGTTAGTAAGCAAGGCAGCATTGATGAAGTTGCTATTACCATGGGGTATATTGTTAAAATTCTGGAAGAATCAGTTACAATAATTTCTGACAGGTAATTTTTATTGGAATGTTTTCAGCATATTATTATTTTTTTATATAATAATTAGCTAAAAATATTGTTATTTATTTTTCATATTTTTTTCCTTATTACTTATAATTTTTCAATATGATGCATTAAAAAATATGTAATTGTCTTGAGCAAAATTTTACTTAAATTACTATTTCTGCTAGCAAAATTTCATTTTAGTAACCATTGTCTCAGTTGTAATTATTTTTCTTTTATTTATAGATTCATATTTTCAGTATCAATGATTTTAATGTATAAATTTATGTATGTAGAATTTCAAGTGTTTTATATGTATATAATGGATTTTTAGAAAATTAAATATAAATATACACATCTGTATATTAAACTGTAACAATATTTTAAAATTATTTTCTTCAAATACATAGAGATAATTTTTAAAGTTCAAGATGTAATTATGATTATTGATTCTGCTTACTTCAATTTCTATTAAAAAAAAGATTTTTAGAATTATTAGTGTATAAAGTTATCGTATGTTGCAAGGGTTTATTGAATGTGATGCATTTCTTGGTTGTGGCAGCCAAGTGGTCTTAGTCATGTGGCCAATAAGTCTTGAGTTTCAGTCTTGATGCCACTGAAAGCTTTCTGTGGTGATGGGCTGATACAGGTTAAATTTGCTATGATTCAAAGTTCTTATGGTGGTGTGGGGTGGAAGTTTGGAGAGTTTGGCGCCAGCTTAAATGTTGTCCTTTTCACTTGAATAAGGTTCAAAATTGCAAGGTCTATCACCAATTGCTCTTGTGTTGCTTAAAAGTGCCTTTCTCATTTTCTGCCTTTGTCTATTTAGTTGTAAGTTGTTCTTTTATTATTTTTTAAGTTTGCATTTTATCACATATAAAAGCCATTATATGCTGATTAACTTCATGTATTTGAGTTATGTAAGAGGTCTCAGATGTGTGGGCCAGTACACTTGTGTTACTGAGGATTTGATTAATTGGATTAAATTAGTTAAGTAAAAGGAACCTACAGTTGTTTGGATATATTTTATTTCTTTTTACTTAGTTATCTTTTTAATTAAATAAACTTAAAAGAAAAGTTTTTATTTTTAAATGCCTTTGACACATAAGATATTTGTCCATTTTCATCTGCTATACATATGCCAAAATTAAGTGAGCAGAACAAGAATACCCCCCCCCCCTTCTTTATGCCTTTAAAAGATCTTGGACTTTGCTTATTTAATTATTCTTTTTTCAATTTCTACTATTGATTCACACTCTTCCTATATATATATTTATATATCTTGTTCAAATTTCCAATCGTTAATAAAATACTTTTTATTCATCCACTCAAGTTTAAATTCATTTTTTAAAACTTGTAATAGATGACACATGATGTTAATACAGTTTTTTGAAATATTAATTAATTTATTAAATTTAATCATAGTTTAAGGGATATTTCTCAGTCAATATTATACCTCTAAATGGCAGCACCATTGGATAAAACAGCTTTTGTTAAATTTGTAATGAAGATTTAACTTAACGTGACAGCATTCCTTTTACATTTTTCCTTTCAACTTTTATTAAAAAATTTAACTACAAATTTAAAAGTTAGTTGAAAAGTTTTTAATGTTATTTTAGAAGGTGTTTTACCACTTAATATTGTGATTCTGTCATATGTATATACATATTTATATTAATTGTAATTATTGATAAAAAATTAACTAAAATATAAAAAAAATTTGTTGACCTAAGTAGAAATTGACTTAAAATTTGTTGGTTTTTTTATATTGTTTTCATATGCAAGCATTGCTCTTTAAAAGTGTCACATATTTGTTACAAAATTAAATCTGACCTGTTATTAGTAATTTTGATTTCAATCCTCATAGAAAATAAACAGTCCTACAATCATTAAATAAATGTTTATAGCTTTGTTAAGGAAATTATTTTACAGATCCTTCAGAATTGCAGGTGTCTTCAATAACTGCATAATTCACATGTCTGTGGACAGTCAAGCGTAATCAAATACACTTTCAAAAATTGAGAATATATATTGAATGCTTAACTGTTAGAAGATAGTATATTAAAAAATAACTTACAATTCACAGATATTTTACATGAAACAAAATGCATCTTAAATAATTTTGTTACTTGTATTTTAAGCAATATTTAATATGAGATAAGATAGTTTCATATGTTTTTTTGTATATTCATACATTTATTGTTTTTCAGAGATTTTTCTAAAGTTTCTAAGTATGAAGATTACATTTTCCGGATTGATAAACAAATTTCTAACAGTGCCACAGCTTGCATTCGTAATAACTTAATGTGTTTAATGAACAATGATAGTGAGGCTTTGGAATTAAGAAAATTTGTAATTGACAAGCACCCTCCATCTTTTGCAAAATCTCTTCCCAAAGATGTAGTACTGAATGGACGTCCGATACTGAAAGAATTAAATAAAGTGCAACAAAGAGTTGTTCTTAAAGCTCTGATGTCACAAGATTATTTAATTATTAAAGGGATGCCTGGAACAGGTAATGTGCAAAATAGAAATTATCTTCCATAATAAAAAGGATTTTTTACATATAGATAAATTATTTCTCGTTCTGACCAAGTGTAGAACTGAGTGTAAATAACCAGGATTGATTTGTGATTTGTAATGTTACTTGAATGTGAGAAAATGAAAAAATAGAATCTTTTATTTTTGTAGTTCTTTTCATTATGAAACACTAAGTATTTCCAATCATAATATTTGTATGTTTACTTTTTATTGAATTTTGTATTTAGTTAAATATATTTATAATTTATTTGTTTACTTAGGCAAAACATCGACCATTGTGGCATTAGTAAGGCTTTTATCGTCCATGGGGAATTCTGTGCTTTTGACAAGTTACACTCATTCTGCAATAGATAATATTCTATTAAAATTGAAAGATCATATGTCATTTGTGAGAATTGGTCAAGAGGGTCGCATTCATCCAAATTTGAAAGAGTTTTCCTTTGAAAATTGGACTAAAGATTTTTCTACTGTGAATCAATTTAAGACATTTATGAATGAACAGGTAATAAAAATTATAAAATATATCAATGATTTAAATTAATTTTACATTTCTTGTCTATTCATTATTCTGAAATCTCACTTAAAGAACCTCAATATATAGTGATTTGCTTAACGAGCAAACATAGTAAAAAAAATGTCCTGCTTTGCAAGCAACATTTTGCTGAATGAATGACCAAGAGAAGCTCCATATTGTGGACTAACTACATTAGTCATTTTTAGCACTTGTTCTGTGAGTATTTTAGTATTGCTTGTGATCACATATTTTTTCAAATGTGTATTCAACCATACATCATTCAAAGATTTCCTTGCTAAAATGTCCATGAAGAAAAAAAACATTAGAAAAGAAAAGTAGTTATGGAAATGAAATGTGAAACTCTTATAAAGCTAGAATGAAGTGGGAGCATGGTTAATCTGACATGTTCATATAATTGATCCTCATCAACAATTTGTACTATCCTCAGGAACAAAAACATGATTTAGGAGAAAAGTGTTTCCAAAGGATATGAATGAATATCACTGCAACTGTTATTAGTCCTTGATGTTGTTGAAGGATTGCATTTCATATTGAAAAATGAAGAGCAATTGCAAGTCAACATTCTTAATGAGAACATTTTTGAGGGAGAGAAAGATAAAGGGATTTTTGCTGATATCGTTAAAAAGATGCTGAATCATCGATGGTCAAAGAAGTATTTTGAGGAAATTGTAAATAGTTTGGCATCTGCAGCATTAAAAGGGCAATGAAACAGCACACTGTAACACAAAGACATTATAAAACTCTATTGATGATTTCAAGAAGTTAGATGATTCTGAGGGTTTTCTGTCATATGTTTTTAGTTATATAAAAGATGCCCAAATGACAATCCATGTTATTTTTCCGTAACTTTAGAAATACTCCACCATATTTTTTTCTTTAAAAAACAGGTTTCAAATTTTGATGATTTCTTGCATGAAAAATGCAAAAAGAAAAATGAAACAACTGATAAATAAAGTTATTGTGCATTAGCATAACCGAAGGAAAAAAAATTTTCATTGTTGGTTGTATATCACAACATTTGGTGTGACAAATTTTAATCTGGTGAAAACAGTCAATAGGCTAATTCATAAATTCTTAATTTTCTTTGATAAAATTATGCATGAAACTTTTAAAAATGTTTCTTTCAGTGTGGAATGCACTATTAAACTTTCCATTGATTTATATGAAAAGTATTATTTCTCTTAATGATTGTTTCGCATTATGAGAGTAAGATTCTGGAACAAATTATGCTTATTAAGTGAGGTTTCATTGCATCTATATTTATGCAGTATTAATTTAAATCAAATCTCGCCTATCTTATCTGTAAATTAAATTATATACAAATTAAATTACTCTCATGTTTTTGAGAATTATATTAAAATAAATTTCCCTAACTTTGTAGATTTCAGTGCCAAAAAATTTGAAATAAATCTTTACTTAGTAAACTTATTATTTATTTTAGATGGTGGTGGCAACAACCTGTTTAGGTATCAATCATGCCATTTTTAAAGTGAGAAAGTTTGACATATGCATTGTTGATGAAGCCTCTCAAATAAATCAAATAGCTTGTCTTGGACCACTTTTCCATGCAAAGAAGTTTATTTTAGTAGGTGATGATAAGCAATTGCCTCCTTTGGTTGTGAATGAGAAAGCGAGGTAAGCTCATTTTTTTTTAATGTATCCTTTTCTTATTAAAGTTTCACTATTATAAGTAAAATGTGGTAAAAATTGAAGATCCAAAAATTCCTTTTATTAGTTTCTGTATATTTATTTGTTTGTTAATGTACTTACAAAATAATTTATGAAATAAATACTTATGATACAGTTTTAAATATTTTATTAATTCCAATTCAGTTTTAAAAAAGGAAAAATAAATGAAATTTTCCAACTTGAAAATTAATTTTACTCTTTTATTTTGTTTGAGAATGTGTTACCTGAATGATTTATTTGGTGAGATATGATACATTCTTTTACTTGCTAATATTTTAACTACAGTAATTTTCATAATGATTTTTTAAAAATCCTAACAGTATTCATTCTAGAAGGATTTTGCAGACTAGCTGCTTTTTCTTCTAAATCCCCATAACTTAAGATTTATCTGTACAGGGGTTATTTATTACAGAATTTTCATTTATGTTTTGAATTGGTTTGGTAAAAATTTTTAATAATCCTTTTTTTTCCTCTTTTTTATATGTATTTGTGCACATTCCACTCTTTTTGTTTTGTAAAAAGCACTTTTTTGTAACTTTTAAACTCTGCTATTGTTTAAGCCCAAAATTTATTATGGTTTTTATAATTCTATATTATATTTTATTGAATCTGTATGGTTAAACTATTTCATACTAATGAAAAACCATGCTGAAGTAAAAATAGATTTTATATTTAAAATTAATTCAAAAAATTTGGAAATATTTTCATTACAAAATAAGAAAACATTTAATCATTAAAGCTTGTCAATAGTGAATTAAATGTAAGCTACATTGACAGAAAGTTTATTATCATCATAATGTTGCTTTTACTTTGATATGTGAAAATTATTTGAATTTTAATTATTTTTTTCTATTAAAAAATCCAATTTTTCTCCTCTTTAGAGAAAAAGGAATGCAAGAAAGTTTGTTGCAAAGGCTTTGTAATGCTGATAATTCAATAGAATTAGTTATACAATATAGAATGAACAAGTGAGTTGTTTTGATATTTAATGTCTTCCCTCTAGGAATAAATCAGACTGATATTTCAAAAACCTTAAGAATAATTTACGAAACGAATAAATTTTTCTAAATATAAAATTGAAAAGATTGAAATATTAAAAAATAAAAAACTAGTCTATTAATATATATTTTAAGATATTTTTTATTGTTGTTTGCTGAGTATGAATATTTTTTTAATATTTAAAATAAATTTTTTAAGCTGACTTTTTCTTCAAAGAGATAGTTGGAAACTGAGTGACTATTTCACTTCTAAAATCACTAACATTTATGTAGTAACATTTAGATTCTATTGAAGAAAATGTTCATGTATATAATTTTTTTTTCCAGAGAAATTATGAGGTTTTGTAATGAATTGACATATAATGGAGCTCTTCAGTGTGGTTCCGAAACTGTTGCACAATCTGTATTGAAATTAGATATTAGTAGCATCAGAAATTCAACTCCTGGCTGGGTTCTTCAGGCACTGCAAGTAGACTTGCAAAAATCTGTGATATTTATAAATACCGAGAAAGTAAATTCTTTTTCTTCTGGAATGAGTTTGGATAAAAATGAATTTGAATCAGAAATAGTTGTAACTATATTGCAAACTTTATCAAAGGTATAATTTCATTTTCAAATTCAATTTTTAATTATGTTAATTGAAAAATATGCATTCAAACTTTTCTGTCTTCTAGCTTAAAGTAGCTGAGTGTGATATCGGAATTATTACTCCATATCGACGGCAAGTAGATTTAATTGCAACTAAACTGAAACACATAAGTATGAATGAAATAGAAGTGAATACTGTAGACCAATATCAAGGACGAGACAAAAGTGTTATCATCATTTCATGTGTAAAATGTAATAAATCTACAACTGACTGTGATAAGGTAACTCTTTTTCTATAAGTATATTTGTTAAAAAATTCCAATACATATATAGCTAGTTTTAGATAATTATTTAAGTTCTTTAGAGGGGGGGGGAATTAAGTCATGCAATTTTGTTTGAATTAGATAAAAAAAATACTTTTAAAATTAATTTCTTTTGGCTTATTATTTATCCTACTGTAATGAAAAACATTTAAAATAAGCTAATTAGGATTTTTAATGTAACTATTTTGTTTTATTTCCAAAATGCCATGGTGTTCAAATTCTATGAAAGTAAGGATATTTATTCATTATGATTAAAAAATGTTAAATATGATTTTGATTTTTATAGAAATCTTGACATATTTTTAAAAGGATTGGGCAATATTATTAATGTTAGAAATTCATTTTAGTACAATTTTAATTGTTTTACTTTGATTTTCTATTTCAGAAAGGAGTTATCATTAATGAAGAAAGACGTTTGAATGTTGCCATATCAAGAGCAAAGAGGAAGCTTATTATAATTGGTTGTAAATCTTCTTTAATTATGTATAAGCCATTTGAAAAACTGATTAAATCTTTTGCGGCTGAACAGATTATAGAACTTTCTTCAGACTCTTTCCCATCCTAGTATTACAAATTTGTCTTATTTATTTATACTTTGTAATATTTTAAAATTGTGTGACTGTGTGAATATTTATAAATGAATTTGTATTTTTATAATAATTCAAATTTGTAAATGAAAATATTTTATTTTAGAACTGAAATGTAAATCACTTTATTATATAATTTTTTTTAAAAAAATCCAGTGTCACTGTTAATTAAATAAAAAACTTCTTTTAGTGTTGTTGGATGCTGTATAATAATACTTGAATAAATAAAATTAAATTTTTTTATTTATTTGCCTGTTTTTATCTTTGTTATTGGAAAAGCTCTGTACATCAGGAATAGCTTCTTTTTTTTTGTCAAAACAAAACAACTAATTAATTTTGTTTTGAATTGTGTATCAAGAGTTTGTATGAGTGTTTTTCAAACTTTTTGCTTGGTATACAGAGATACCTCTCTTAGCACCATTAATTAGGTCTTCAAAAGTATTCCATTAAATAATTACACACTTAAGGTGAAATATTATTTAGGGAAATAAGAAATTCCTTCCTATCAAATTTTGTTAAAATTAAAACATTTGTATATTTACATAAAAGTTGTAAAAAGCAAAAAGAAAATAATTGTTTGTTTACAAAAGAAAATTATTTTTAACTAGAAAATCATACGAATGATTTGGTACTAATTTTTTACACTGCTCCCCCCTCCCCTTTTATATATCATGTGATGACATAGAATGCAATATTTTTACTTTATTCAAAGGCTCCTTTTTCATTTGGATCATGTTTTTCTAATAGCCAAGATTATTTGATGTAAATTTTTTTCTTTTTGCATATTTTCCTTTTCATAAGCTCATTTTTCTAAGCTGATAAAAGATTCGTCATCAAGAAGCTGATATTCCAAAATATTGGCGCATCCAAATAAGTCGGAACTTAAATCCAAGTTTCACATTGTCTGCTGATTTTTGTTTCTCATTAATTATAAATGGGTTAAAAAATCATTATAATAATTTTTTAAACGATCAAAATCATGTGACTTAATTGGATGTGAAGAATAATTGTTTAAAACCCTGATGATAACTGGTGTAGAAATCTGTAGAATGATTCTTCAGTTTAGAATTTCTCAATAATTTAGAACTTAAGTAATAACCTAACTATGAAATTATAGTGTAATAATGATTTATTGAAAACTAAATTTAGTTGAATTTGAAATTTTTTAAATGTTGACACCAGAGTATTTTGACAAAATACAGATATTGACTTTTATTTATGGAGATAAGAGAACTAAATTTATACATTACTAAATACTATAAGTTAATACCTTATTTTATTTCATTATAATTAGTATTTTGAAGGAAATTTTAAAATTCACAGTGCATATTACTTCAATTTCACACAGTTTCTTTGTACTAATCAGTGTAATTATAGAAGTGTAATTTTATCTCCATTTCTAACTTAGTTAACCTCTTGCACTGGAAAGGTATACCACGCACGTCATAATGCTTTTGTCACAGATTCGCCCATGACGTGGTATGTACGTCATCATGCGATTGTTACAGAAGCTGGTGGTTAGTAAATAAGAAAAAGAGATACAAAAATTTGTTTTAATATATTGATTCTGATTAAATAATTTTATTTATATTAGATATTAAATGAAAATGAATTAACATGATGATAAATATAACACATTCATAGACATTATGAATTCTGAAAATTTCAACATGGCACAAACTTTATCAGTTTGCAATTTAATTATTCTTAGAAAACAAGGAGATGTAATGTAATGCTAAAAAAACTTAATTTATGCAAGTAAAATCTTGTATTAACTTTGAATTATAGGAATTTAGATACAAACCAAAGTTTTACATCTTTACCTACTGTATTTTAATTTTAATTGATCATGACATGAAGATATTCATATTAGGCCATGAGAGAGTTCAGATTAAGAATAGAAATCAAAAGAATAAATTATTCTTTTGAATCTATTTATTAGACCTTCAGTACAGCTCTAAAACATGTCCCTTTGCATCAAAGAATACTAAACTAAGCAGTTAGCTCATTTGCTCTTTCCGACTGTTTAGTATAGTTCCTGGTTCTCCTCTCTCCATACTTTCATATAGTCTATTTAAAAGTATTTTGGTTCTTTTTCTCCTTGCTGTTCATAATTACATGTGCCGAGTCTCTTCTTGATTTAAGCTGTTGATTGATAAAATTATTTTACCTCTCTGGGATTATATCTTTAAATTCAGGAAATAATTTTTAACTTAGATTATGCAATGATAATGAAGAAAAACAATAATATTACAGAATATAAATATCAGTGAATGCTAAAATTTTTTTTATTTTAATGCAAAAATTTATTATACCCATAAGGAGTAAACTGTGACATTCCAGAATACTTTTAAGTGATTTTTTATAGATATAATAATATTTCCTTTGATTAATTATAACTTAAAATATTGAAAATTTGTAATTTTTTAAAAAATGAAGTCTGTTAAATAATTAGTGTCCACATCCAAGTGGAATTAAAACTTTTTTTTTCTCTTTATAAATGTGTTTTTAATATAATTTACACACATGCTAAGAACATTCCAATTTTTATCTTAACAAATTCGGAATTTAATTTACTGTTGATTTTAAATTTTTGGATAAAAAATTGGTAATGACAGCTTCTAGGCACTTAAATCCTTTCAAAAGATTGCCTTGTCCTATTCTGAACAATGTTCACGATTTTTAATTGCACAAAATCCAAAGAAAACCATTTGATCAATTTCCAAAATTGCCTTGTTCACTTTAAGGACAATCGAGCTTTGTAATTAAAATGTGAACAATACTTAACTTTGAGAGAGACATTCAGACAATTTTAGAAAAATAATTCTCCACACTACTGCAGGAAGCTCTAGTTAATAACCAATGTGTATGAATGTCTCGAGGAAAAATTTGAGAAAATATTTTTAGTCTTGGAAAAAACAAGCCATTTCTATAACAAAAATCCATGCAACATTCCAGAAATGGGGAACCAAAATACACACACCAAAAGAGAAAGATAAAAGTAGTGACAAATTGCTGTGAATCTACTTGAAGCAAATCATCCAATAGTTGTATTTAGATAACACTTCCCTGATTATTTATTTTTCTTTCACTTTTTCAAGGGAAGGGTAGAAATTTATCCCCCATCTTTGAATTACAATGAAATTATAATTAACCCATAAGAAATAGATATAAAAAGCTAAACATCTTTCTGTTTTGCAAGAGGATATTTCGGAGGAAGTTATTTTCAAAAAAGATAATCATGACAAACCAGAATGAAGATTAATATCCACGGTAAATACTACTTGAAAGATTCCTGTACAGATAACACACAGGCATCTAACTTATTCTTGTGGCTTAAATCAACATCAATTACAGCTTCTTAAATATCATTCTTCCACAAGATCTAATATTTTACCAATTAAAATGCTTTGTAGACTCTGACAGTACCGGTTTTCATTTTTGATTATTTTTATCTATGTCGCCCAATGTGAGGATCCAATCATGTTTCTTAATACAGGTATCCCTTCTATAATAAGATAAATATGTTCCTAAAATATACCATATAGTGCAAAACCATACTATACGTGACTAATAATGAATATAAAACCAAGGGATGCATTTTGTGAAAACTTAAAATATTTTTTGATTCAACAATTTTTATTCAAATATAAACACATGCAAAATAAAAAAAAATGTTCTAATTTAATTCAAGCTCATTTTATTAAGTTTGTTCTTCCTCACTATTCACCACAATGAGGTAATAAAGTTTTTTAGATCAAGAGATATTACTTTATGAACTCAAATTTTCTTTAGAATTTTTTTATATCTTCTGCTTTTTTAAAAAGATTTGTAATTTTAGTTGTCTGCACTGGGCATTTCAAGTCCATATAGTGCAGCTTGTCACAGATATGCAATTTTCCATCTATCATTTGAATTTTTGGCCATTTTTATCACAAAGACCTTCAATCAAGGCAAATCAATTGAGATTTTTCACTAAGTTAAGACCTTCCTGTGACTGTTTTTAGAGTAAAATCAGTAAATCAATTTTCATCAAAGCTGTCATCTCCAGAATTGATTTGACTATGTTATTTGGACATCATTCCTGATTTGCTTCAGCGAAAATATATTTTGGACATCTTTAACAGCTATATCCACAAAACCCTAATCTCTGATCAATAGCAACCCTCAATTCCCTTTTTCTGGAGATTCAAGCAAGTTATTTACTGATGTTGGCTATACCCTCCTACATGCATTTGCAGTTCAATTTATTAGCTCCTTAACCAAAAGCAATATGATATTGATAATTTTAATCAAAAACTGCTTCTTACAGCAATTGGGTCCAAAATTCATTGCAAATGATCATCCTATGTAATATTTTTTAAAGTTTTAAAAATACCTTTACCTAACAATTGGATCAATGAAATGGTATTTGTCGGTAAAAATGAACTGTAATATACTAAGATGAATTAAATTATGTGGGAGATCAGGAGTGTTAAGTATAGTTGTTATATAGCTCCATAAAACTCGCATATGCCAAGCTTTAGATCAGGGATTTTTAAGCTTAGAGACATTTGCTCCTACACTAAAGAGACCCTGACCTAGCTTATATTTATCATACCAACAAACTAAAGTTTTGAAATAAGTGTAAATTTTAATTTCCTTTTGTCATGAAATACTAAAGTATATTTGAAATTTATGAAGCTATTTTAATAAATAATTTGGAAAAGTGGAGATTTTTTTAAAAATATATATAATTTTTAATGAATATTATTAAAAATAAATGCATGTATTATTTTTAGATGTAAAACATAAAACTTGTGTTATATATGATTATTAACCATCTTGCTGCCTAGTTATTTTATATCAAAGTATGTTCAAAAATTGCTTCATTTTTTATTACATATTTCAAATCTACATTTTAAAGTTAAAATATACAAAAAAAATTGTGAAATTGTTTTTATTTTAAAATATAGAATTAGATCATAAAAACATGAACATAAACAGGAAGAGTATGTGTGCTGCACAACTAAATAATCAGAAAAAATGCATACCCGGGATAAATCACGGGGTGCTCAAATTTTGCTACATCAACGTTGCATGTGGAAATTGCAGGATGAGCAGCAAGAGGGCTAATAAGTATTTATTTTTTTTAAAAAATAAGACAGATATGATTTTAACATGTAGAACATTAAAACTTTCTCTGTTAGTATTTAGGCAATGTAATAGATCCATATTTTATGTAAAATTTATCATTTTATTTCACACAATTCTCAAGTGCAAATGTTCTTTACAAAAATACTTTTGCATTTTTTAATGAACATTTAAAAACTAATGAAAATTTTTCTTCATGAATCTATATGTCTTACTGAACACATTCAAATTCATACAAATAAGATTCTCCACAATATTTCATAGGGTTGTGGTAGCCTAGCGATCAAGGTCTCACAAACTTATGGCCGGCAAATTCCAGTTCAAGTCGTGGAGACCTGCCATGTAAAGGGACTGATTTACATTAAATGTGTCATGGCTCAAAGTCCTTATGTTGGCATGGTGCAGAAGTTTGGAGTGTGGGGAGCCAACTCAGATTCACTTTATCACTTGACAAACTAAAAGATCTGTTGCCAAAACCTCTCACATTGCTTTAGAGAGGGAATTCAATAAAATAAATCAAATTCACTGTAATTCATTAATTCTCTTCATTAGCTTTATAGAATTTTATTATTTTAATAGTATAATGTAATTTGAATTAACTTCATCCTACAGATACACAAAAGTCATTGGTGACAGACCTCATTATTTTGAATTAGAATCAACAAACAAGTTTGGGAAAAAAAGAAAAATGTTGTTACTAATTATCTTTGTATTCTAATTAATAATTAAAATAATTATTTTGTTTTAAATTAAAATGTGTATTTTATGAATATCTTTGAGATAGTCATTTTCTCGTGAAGTCAGATCTAATAATTAATACATATGATTTGTAATTAACAGAATCAATTTCAGTATAAATGGCATAATGAACAAATGATTGAACATAAAACAAGAGCTTGAAAACCATTCATTTATGGGCTGAGTCCTAGCACAACCCACTTATGTCGCCAAATGTTTGGCAATAAAGTTTACAATATTGCAACCCTGCAAAATTTTGCGAGGTGGCAACCCTATTTGGGCCAGAGTGAGTGAGAGAATATTAACGTCGCACTGATTAGCAACACAAGGGCTTTTGGCGACGGTCCGCGTAATTTTGAACCATGGTCAAGTGACGCGGACGACACCTACGCTGGCACCTCCCTTCCTAACTACCACACCAACGTGGGACGTTTGAGCTCTCGACAGATTTAACGTGCATCGCTCCCCTACACGGAGGGTCTTTAGTGGTACTAGGATCGAACTCATGACACGCTAGCCATGATCCGATGCCTAGACCACTCGGCCACGTATTCGGGCCAGATTTTTTTTAGTTTTCCCATTATCATTGATGGTTCTGTAAGAGATTTTTCTAGAAAGCTAAAAGTGAAGGAATGAGCAGATTTTTCCTATTTTTTTTTTTAAGAAACAACTGCAGAATGAATGTTTGTTAATGAGAAAGGGAGATGCGTTGATAAATTCACTTTGAACGATGTTTTTCTCACTGTAGCATCTTAGAAGCAACGGTTTTTCGGTTTTCTTCTTAAAGCCATTTTGGAAACCATGTTTTTCTTTTTTGAAGCTCGACAAATGGATATTTTTTCTTTTGAATGAAACAGGCAAGAAAGAAATGATTGGTTTGTGAATGAGTGAACAATTGAAAATATTTCAGTATGGAAGTTCGAAATATGAAAATAATTTATGTTTGTGAGAAATGGAGATCGTTATTTCATCAACCTGTAGCATTCATATCAGATTTTTTCCCCCACTGTTGCGTTTTAGAAGTGAACGATTTTTCAGTTTTTCTTGTAGCAGCAGTTTTAGAAGGAATTTGCATTTAATTTCTTATTTTTGATTTGATGTTTCCTATGTTGTCCGTTTTAGAAGCCTCGTTTTTTTGACGTTTTTCGTCTAGACGCCACTTTAAAAAGCACGTTTTTTCATCTTGCTTTTGTCTCTGACGCCATTTTAAAAAAAGGGATTTTTTTAGTTTGGCGCCAAAAACAGCAGTAGGTTGTGCTAGGTCTCAACCTTTTAACATTCAAAAACCACAAATAAAAGCTTAAGTACAACAAAAAACAACCCCCCCCAAGGAAAAGAAAATGAAAGACAAATCACAAATATACTAGATAATTTGTTAGCAGTTTCATTTATTGCAACAAATAAATGCTAGCTATGTCTCTCACACTTTGTGAAAAATGTAGTACAATGAAGGCTAGATAAATTTTAAACATTAATATGAAAAGAAAACATTTTCAATATCACTAAAATATTTGTTTTAGGATTATCAACAGTAATTAGTAAAATATTAATTTACTTTTTCAGTAGATATATTTTCCTCGTCTACAATAATATTATTAGTTTCACAAGTTTTTGCTATTTCTAAAAGCTGTTCTGTCGCTGTTGGAAAAAATGTTGATGCTTTGGAAAATTCTTCTGAAGGCAATTCGGTAACATTCAGCTCGGTTGGAAGGTTTGTGAAAGGTGTCCACACGCCTTGAATACTAGGATTTTCGGTATGTTGATTTTTAATAAATCGAGAAATTGGAAATCCTGACTGTGTTCTGGCGAATTCAACCCATTTTACAACATCCTCTCTAGATCGTTTTGGAAAAGAACGATAATGACTCTGGCCGTTTAAATACTCCATTGTAATGCTAGGAGGACCAATT
Organism: Trichonephila clavata; assembly: GCA_019973975.1. Taxonomy (NCBI): domain Eukaryota; kingdom Metazoa; phylum Arthropoda; class Arachnida; order Araneae; family Nephilidae; genus Trichonephila; species Trichonephila clavata. Next base: position 190,491 of record BMAO01001517.1, on the reverse strand, counting down.
CGTCGAGGTTTTAGATAAATGACGACTCCAAGATTAGCTCTTGCAAAATCTACTAAGTCTTTTTCAATGTATTCTCTCAAGCCATTACTACCACCGTGAGTTTTAGAAAATCTAAATGTTATCCGTTGCAATTGAATAATGAATCTTCCAACACCATTATGAAGAACACTTTTGATGTAAGAACTTGGATTCACAATGTTTGACATTTTTTTGGATTTTAAAGAAAAAATAAATTGTTTTAATCGGTAACGATTTATTGAGAGGATTATATAGGATATAAAGCAACAAATGTTATAATTCCTCTTACTTTATTTATGCAATATTAGTAAACAAACACAATGCTTTTTCTATATGTAGATCAGTTCAGTTCAGTTGTTTTTTTAAACTGAGGATTTTGATATCTGAGGCAGGTAATTATTTTTTTAGGCCCATTGGGGTCATTTCATGTGACGTCACGATCACGTGATGAGGATAGCACGTGAGGATGTTTTGGTTTGTTTACCGCTTTACTCTAGCCTAACACTACGTTGTTCGTTCTTTTTTCGTTCATTTTTACTTTTAAAATTTTCTATCTGAAATGGCTTATTGCGCTGCATATGGGTGCACGAATACTAAGAGGAAGGAAGAATGCAAAAGCAAATCTTTTTTTAAATTCCCAGTGAAAAATCCTGGTCTTTTAAAAGCATGGGTGAGAATGATCAGGCGTGAAAATTTCAAGCCATCTCCTCACTCATTAATTTGTTCAGATCATTTTGAAGAGAAATGCTTTGTTTATCAACCGTTTACGAATCGCCGGCAGTTAAAACGGGGTTCTATCCCATCTATCTTCGTTTTTAAAAAGCCAACCTCTTCTCGAAGGATTTTGGATAGATGTAAGTCATCCACTTCAAGAATGTAAGCACTTCAAAGCATATTTTTATTCATTTTTAGTAAATTTATATATAGAATATACATACAAAAGTAGAATATGTTTGTTAACTTAAAACTTTTATGCAAACTTTTGCTTACAATAAAATAAATTATATAGAAAACATGTATAAAAAAGGAAAATATATTTATTTAACATACATTTTACTTGTTTTGCACATCTTTAGAAAAACATAATTCTGATTCTAATTCTAAAACTAGTACTCCAGAGTATGATCTACAGTATTATATATAAAGAAGTATAAAAATACGTAAAATTTATTACTACATAATTTTACATTCTTATTGAGAAAAAAAAAACATTTGTGTAAAGCATTCACTACAGAAATGGAATCTGTGATATATATATAAAGAAATCACATAGACACACATATATACAATAAATGTACATATATAAAAAAATTTTATCAATTTAACAGAAAAAATATTATATTAATGGAGATGTTTTTTATTTGGAAAAAATAGATCTGAACCATCCTTTACAAAAGAAAACCTTCAAGCAATAGAAATTAAGCTCAGAACTACAAGTGTTGGTACACAAACAGAATCTTTCGGTGATTTCCTTGACATGCTTTCTGAAAAGGATAATGCACTGAAAGAGGTAAATTCAAGATTGGAAAAAGAAAAATTTATACCTGAGAACATCCGTGATGATTCAAAAATGAAAGCCTTGACAAGTTTTACCATAAAAGAATTCTTTTGTATTTACAGATTTCTCCAGATTAAGGATGATTTATCTGTGGGTACTAAAAGAAGATCTATTGATAGGTATTTATGTTTTTGGTAAAACTGAGAACTGGAATTTCTATGAATTTTTGTCAGTGTTATTTGGAATTTCAGATTCTACTGTTTCTCGGGATTTCAATTTAGTCACGGATGTTCTACATGACAAATTAAAGTTGCAGGATGTCTTCCCAACCAAAGATGAGGTGATTCGATATATGCCACCACCATTCCGAATGCATTGTAAAAATGTCCGGATAATTGTAGATTGCACTGAATTTGAAATTCAGAAACCCGCTAGTCCAATGGGGCAACAAATGACTTTCAGTCGTTACAAAAATGCTAATACCTTAAAAGGTATGATTGGCATTACTCCTAACGGAGCTATAAGCTTTATATCAGAATTATACTCTGGTAGTATATCTGATAAAGAGCTTTTCATAAGAAGTAAACTGATGGATCGATTAGAGTAAAATGATGTTGTAATGGCTGATAAGGGGTTTTTGATTTCCAAAGAATTGGAGGAAATTGGCTGTAAGTTATATCAACCAATATTCCTTCAAGACAAAATTCAGTTCAACTTCTCTGAAAGGGTCAGTAACTGCCAGTTGTCGAACAAGCGCGTTACAGTGGAAAGGGCAATATCGAGAGTAAAAATGTATAATTATTTTGAAGGGCCCTTATCCAATAATAGTCTCCATAATGCAAACAAAGTTTTTTTTATTACATGCATGTTATGCAATTTTCACAAACCCTTGAAACAAGTTAAAGGTTTTAATAGTTTAATTTACTTTTTTTTCATTTTTCATATTAATTTTTATTCTTCTATGTATTATTTTCATTTCCTGGTAACTTAATCTAAATATCATTTTCTTTAAATTCTTATTTTGGAATGGTGGGGCTGTAATATATTCTACTATTTTATTTGTGTATCATAATTAATGCAAATTTATCGCTTCAAGTGATTAATGTAGAACAGTTTGTGTGTTATTCAAATTCTATTTATCTTTATGCATATTGTAATGATTCGGGAGTGTTTTTGATAAAAGTTGATATTACGCTAGCACTCTTGCGGTTCTTCGTAAGTTCGATCCCTCCATTGTCTACTTTTATTTTTACAAAATATTGAATAAATAAATAGCTGTAAAATGACTGTTTGCAAATAAATTTTATCTAAAAAAATTATATTTTAGCAGACTCAGTGAGTTATTGATTATAATCGTAGCACTATAAAGGAACACAAGGGTTATAGGGAATGGACCTCGAAATTTTAAACGTCAGTCAAGTGACGAGGATAAAAATGGATTTTGCAATACCTCTCCACAAACTACCACACGAAGCCAATGAAAGGACTTTAAGCCCCAACAGATTTAACATACATCAGCTCCTTTACACGGTGGGTCTTGAGTGGCACTAGAACTCTGTGGTAGCATGTTCCATACAATACTCAACTTTTGACTTAACGTTTATTGGGTTCTATTTACATTTTCCCCCACAAGTAGTTAGACATTGATGTAGGGATTATAGCCTTCGTTGCTCCATACCCCACAAAAACTATAACTTAAGTCCGCCATCTGTGTATGCAATATAGCTCTTTACAAAGATTAAGGCTACAATGTATTAAGCGCCCGGTCGCTGGTAGGGTTTATTTCCCCCAACTTGGGTGAGTGAATACGGGTTTGTTGTGGCTGTGACCCGATAAGACCAATTCTGTGCAGCTCATTGAAGAAGAATTGGAACTGTTGGATGATGGTCTCTGCATCGAAAATCTGGTGATGAAGAAGGTTTTTACAAAGGATCAAACCCCTGCTGAAAAAGATTCCCCCACACGGAAATATCCACTTGCTAGGAGGCCACGATAGCCTAGTGGTCAAGGTAACGGAGTAGTGACTGACATTCCATGCGTTCGAACCTAGTACCGCTGAAGACTTGCTATGTAGGGAAGCGATGCGCGTTAAATCAGTCAGGAGCTCAAACGTCTTTCCGTTGGTGTGGTAATTAGGAGAGGTGGGTGCCAGCTCAGGTGTCATACTCGTCACTTGACCATGGTTCAAAATTTCGAGGTCCGGCACCAAAAGCCTTCCTGTAGCTGAACAGTGCGACGTTAATATTTTCTCACTCATTCACGTGCTGCTGATGAGAGAAGGTAAACACGTTTTGACGGACCTATTCAAAAGTTTGATCAAAGATGAGGGCAATTGGACCACACTTTTGGAGAAGGATGTGAGGAACATTTGCTTTCACTCAAAGTGTATTTTTTGCCCCGACAAGCCCACGTTGGAATTATTGAAAAAGGAAAGAAAAAAAAAACCCACAAATTATGCAGTATTTACGTATTATCGCAACTCCCACCAAGTTGGCAACCACGATTTCCTATGTGTCGTACGCGCTGAATTGGCACCTATGTACGTTTCATATTATGGCGCCAATTACTACTAATTATTTTTGTTTAATGGGTATGAATCAAAACAGTTTGGAGATGATTGTAATAGATGCTCAGAAAATTTTGTAGTATCATTTTTATCAAAGCAAAGAATGCAAATAAAAAAACAAATGAAAAAATATATAATTTTCTTTAGTAAATTAATTTTTTTTAACGGAATTCAGAGAACACTTGTAGTAAAGAATGATCTTTAAATTCTTTTTTAGCATTAAAGTAATTTTCTTTTATTCAAACAATTTATTAATTTCTGAAAAAAATATTAATCACTTAATTTCTCATTCCCAAATTCAAAAATGATTAATGTTAAGATAAATTTTGTGTACACCTTTGTTTTATATGTAAAATAATTTTTTAGATTTGATTAATGAATTAGCTGCATGGGATGGTTTTAGAAATGTGAATATGGATGGCATATCTTGAAAAATTAAGATTTTTTATACAGGGTTGCTACTTTAAAGATATTCAGTAGATTTACATAATGAATAAAATAACTTTCAACAACATTCTAATTTGAAAGGATAAAAAGAATTTTTTTCAAATGAGGTAGCACAGATATATTACAATGGAAAGAGAGAAAAAAACTAATCAGAGTTAGAATTATTTTATATCTGTGATATAAAATAATTAAGTTTTACTTACTAAAGTTCATATTGTTCTAATGAATTGAATACTTGATTTTCATTCAGTAGTTAATGTTGCTAATTAAAATTTAAATACTTAAATGAATAGGTAAATGCATATTATAAACTTAAATATTTGTTTTTTATTGAAATACTGATGACTCAACTGTCATTCTACATCAAGAAGGAAGAATTAATATTTTTATTGGATATCAATTTACATATGTCAAATTATCTTAGATGAGAGATGCAGAAAAAAAATCCTATCTTTATGGGGTTGTAGTAAGAATGAGAAAGCTGGGTGAATAGATGAGGTAATGCCTGATCAATTGAAATGCAAGCTATTGATTACACAAGGGGAAAAAAACTCAGACCATGGAAATTCATCCAATTTCACAGTTAGGTATGCCACATTTAAATATTGGGAAAATGTTCATGTGCCTCAATAGGAAATTTTTCAAACTAATAATAAACTGCATTATTTTTTTGTTTTTTCAATTTGTTTTGAGTGAAATCCATGAAAAAAATTATTTCTGACATTGGTTCTACACAAATCTGAGATGAATAAACATAACAGTCCAATATGCAGCTCAGAGAATCTTTACATATATCTAGAAATGGAAAGATACTGATTTAAGATTAAAATTTAGTGTATTTATAATATATGAAGTAGTTACGTCAATTTATTGAGAAAGCAGTAAACCTTGCGATTTGTTCAGATATGCCAACAGTTGTACGAGGTTCCCCAACTGCAATATAGCCACCCTCATGATACACAATATTGGGATAATATTGAACAGAAAATACAAAATTGCTGCAGTGATTCCAATTGTTTACACAGTAAATTCTGGAGAATACTTGGCGGAAACTTGAGTATGAATATGTTACCATGAAAACCTCCTGTATGAGAACTATTTAACCTACATCTTTAATTCATTGTTGGTCCAAGTTGCAGTTTCAAATATTTGTCAATTTTTTAAATTACACTTCAAAAATATTTTTGTCATGTTCTTTAAATTTAAAGCTATAATATGAGGAAATCCCAACAAAAACTTATGGACATCATGTAATATGTTAGCACCTGAATGGTTTAAAAAATACTTTCACATTTTGTGATTTTATGTTACTACTGCTAGCAAACAAAAATAACCAAAAATAATATGTACCTAACTACAGAAAATGAACCTTTTAGCATATACTGATATATACCACTTTCATCACTTGTGCTTTGTTGTAGCAAAACTGCTCATGTGAAAAAGACTGAAAACAATTTCATTTTCAATGCCTCCCCCCCCCCCCAGACAGCTACAATAAGGTGTGTCTTTTCTTCCTTTCTTTTTTAAAAAAGACAAATTTAGAAAGAAAAATTCACAGGTTTTATATCAACTTTAAATGGATATTGTCAGGGAAAAAAATGATTAAGAGTTAAAACAAGATAATCTCATTTCTAAACTTAACAGATGTTTTCCAAGAAAATGTTATTCAAAATTTTTCTTAGCAAAAATTTATAATTTCTAAAACAATATGGAAGTAATAAAAATAATTGCAATACATCAGTAGCAGATACTGTAATCTTTAATTCATTAATCTTGCTCTAAACTACAATTAAATGGGTCCAAGTTTTCTACAAATCTAAAACTAAATAATATTCAAATTGAAATTTTTCCTTTAACATAACCTTAGTTGCATTTTGATGTGTAATGGCATATTTTTTAAAAATAATTAATAATTCATAGAATACAAAGCCTACAAAGAAGGCAAAAACTTTACATGAAATATTTTTAGTTAATTATGGATTACCCTTCAATGAAAGAATATGATGCAATTTTTCATAACACTGATTCTTCATATAAGAAGTTTATACATCATTAAATAAATAACATATTAACTTAGATTTTAATATACTAGAAAGAGAAACTCATTATTATTAACTATTTATTACATAACCTTATACATCTTCAACACTCTTGCCTACAATATTTGATTGAAAATAACATAGTAAGAATTTATTGTGGTGGTGGAGGATATATAAGTTTGTAGACAGTAGTCATGGCATCTATTATGCAACCTCCAATTCCAACACAAATGAAACTGAAGAATAGTTTATCTTTGGCACCTCTTTTCAAGAAAACAGGAACACCATCATCAACCTAAAAAACACAAAACTAAAACTTTAAAAATTCAATTCAAACATATCAAAATATACACTATAACACAAGTCAGAACAAAACTAAAGTTTTATAGAACTACTAGTAATTAAAAAAATTATCAAACAGTTCCTGTTTGATGAGTAGCAATAGTGTGATACTTTTAACTCTACACTTTTAACTCACTAAAACATTTACAAGCAATATTTGACTGAAATTAGAAGCTATCAACTCTGCACAATAGACTTCGACAATTTGTTCATGATATAAACCTATATAAAGGAGTTAACAAACAATAGAATTTTTTTAAGTTTTAACATATATCAGATAGGATTGATGGCCTGAAAAAAAGATCTTCTAGTTTTGAGAACTAAGAATTGGAGAACACTAGCAGGAAGAAGGCTTGTCTGGAAAAGGCTTCCTGAGAAAACCAAGGCCCACCCTGGGCTGTCGAGCCACTGAGGAAGGAAGGGAACAGATATCAATTTAAATTTTTTTCTTTTTCAGACCAGAAAGTAATCATACAATTCAGGTAAGAATACTGGACAATTTTTGAAGAATCTAAATATCTCCATACAATTTTTTTTAAAGTTTTTAAATTAAGAAATATGCTTCAGAAAAAATGTAAAAAAGCACTTGTGCATGTGAAATAGGAATACACCTCTCCAATTATTATAATCTTATCTCTGGATTGCAACATTAAAATTTATCAAATGCCTAGCCATTGACCATTAGGTCATTAGGCAATGAACTCTCCAATATTTCTTTATAATACAGTCCAAACTTTTAAGTACAGAGCACATGTCACGTAGGGCAATGTTCATGACTTGTCCAGAAGCACACAAAATACAAAAAGGGGAGTCAGTCAGGTTAAAATGAAACAAATGAGCACAAAGGCAGTCACATCCAGTCAACAATCTAAAGTCAGCCACAACAGCAGCATGAGGAGAGTTCGAGACACAGTTAGGTTTTAATAGAACCCTCCATGATTTATTTTTGGCAGCATCTCAAAAGCATTTTCTTATAAATTCATCAATTACATTTTAATTATTTTTAGTTTTATATGGGAGAAAAAATGTACCAATTACTATTGTGATTCTGTCATATGTATATACATATTTATATATTAATTGTAATTATTTAATAAAACGTAACTAAAATAAAAAAAATTTTTGGTGACTTAAGTAGGAATTGACTTAAATTTTTAAAAAAATATATTACTTACAATATATACCCATACATACCTTGCTTACATAAATTATGTTCTGGAAAAGCTGGCTGTATAATGAATAAGTTCTTTTGATACAATAATTAATTTAACAATGATTGCTTTGCTTTGTTTTCTGCTTTTTTTAGAGGGTAAAATCCTAACACAGCACACTGCTGAATTTGGCTACAATTTTTTTTTTGCCAAATGGCACCAAGAGAAAAAAACGCATTTTTTAAAATTGCGTCAGAGACAAAAACAAGAGGGGGAAAAGTGGTTTAAAAAATGGCATCAAGAGACAAAAAACGTCAAAAAAACGTTTCTAAAACAGACAACATAGGAGACATCAAATAAAAAATAAGAAATTAAATGCAAATTCTATCCAAATTTTGGACACCTAGACCAAGATTCTATTAATCATTCTTTCATACAAAAAACAATCTTTACTTTCTTACCTTTCAATCAGAAGAAAATCTATCCATCGTGTTTTTACGAAAAAAATGTGGTTTCTAAAAGAACTACAAGAAAAAATGGAAAAAGTGTCACTTCTAAAATGCTACAGTGGGGGAAAAAATCCAATATGAATGCTTTAGGCTGATCAACTAATGATCTCCCTTTCTCTCAAACGCAAATTATTTTCATATTTCTGACATCCATACTGAAATATTTTCAACCATTCACACAAAGAGCAATCATTTCTTTCATACCTCCTTCATTCAAAAAAGAAAACGTGGTTTCCAAAATGGCTTCAATAAAACAGAAAAACCGTTGCTTCTAAGATGCACTAGTGAGAAAAAGCATTGTCCAAATTGAATTTATCAACGCATCTCCCTTTTTCTCTAATAAATATTCTTTCGGCAATTGTTTCATTAAAAAAAAAATCCACTCATTTTTTCAATTTTAGCTTTCAAGAAAAATCTCTGGCCTTCAAGTTGACCATCAGAAGAAAAAAATGACCGCTGTCCACAACAAGAAAAACTGAAAAAATATGGTCCAAATAGGGTTACTATTCCCTAAATTTTGCATGGTTGCCAAATTGTAAGCTTTATTGCCAAAATTTTGTCGCCAAGATGTGTGCCCTGCTAGGATCCACACAAAAGCTGTAATACCAAAATGCAATAGAATGAAGAATCTGTGTATTTTTTATGAATGCCATCAAAATATTGAAAACAATCTCAAATGATAACTGCAATAATTTCACAATAAAGTTCCAGGAGGAACAAAAAAAAAAAGTCATTAAATAAACCTCAAAAATTGACTAAACTTTAAAAAGTTTATCAATTTTGGGGATATTGATGAATTATAAGATCTTAAAAATTATCATAATGATTTTAGTTTAAGAAAACTTTGCTTCATTGTTTATTAAAAATTAAATATGTATTGAGAAATCTGGGAATATTACAAAATTAATTACTTATGTATTATGCAATAGACCAATTTTGTCATATAAAAATACATTGTCAAATGCTGCAATATACAAGCAATAGTAAAAACCATTCCTGTGTATGTTTGAACACAGTAATAATAACGATGACAGCCTTTGGCAACATCTTTTTTAAATGATGATGTCTCTTTGTTTAGCAAAATTGATCGATGGTATAATATGCAAGTATAAGAAAACTACATTATTTTGAAATATTCCGAGATACATTGTTCTTAGCCATAAAGCAAATAGTTAAGAATAAAAACTGCAAAGCACTCCATTCTCTGCTCCAATTTACAGTAATGTTCAAAACTTTTATTTGGATTTTCACCAAATTGATAAGTAATTTAATTTAATCACAAGAAATTAAAATAATCAATTCAACTCATTACATTCATGAAAAAATCTACTTAAATGGAATGGTTTATCAAATGAATTATTTTTACCTGGAATTGTCTCTGTAATTCTTTGAATTCAGCCATGTCCCTCATTTTCTTACTAGAAGTACCAAAGTTACGGCATAATCGGATAGAACATTGCTATAATAGAAAGTATAAACAAAATTTAAAAAAAAACAATTTGGTGAGAAAAAATCTCGCCAACCAGTGGCCGATACGACAATTCAGCCATAAAAAAAAAGATTAAAAATTCCGAATAATTTTCTATAAAGGGAATAGTTATTCTACAAATTTTTTTGAGTCTATACAGAATCTAAAGCTACTTATAATTAGTTTAATATATTTAATTTATCTTAATTCTGTATTTTAATAAAAAGGTTGATTGGGATGTTTAACATAATGCACAAAAATTGAATGTTTGATCTATGAGCTTATGCTTCCATTAACTTCAAATTTTTATTTATTTACTTAGCATACATATAACAAATACATACATAGAGATAATACAAAATAAAATCAAAATTAATTCACAAAAACAGAATGAAAAATAAAATATTCAAAAACAAAACCATATCAATAAACAACAAAATATCATCAATTAACAGAGAGATACTGAAGTAACACGGCCATTTTTTAGCAATTAGAAATCAGCTAATCAATGCTGAAATTGCAATCTATGTTTACAACTGGTTGAATTGATTTATCCATACATTTGAAGGATATTCAGCCAATATAAAATATACCCAAAAGCTCACAAAATATGCAACATAAGTATTTCTTTATTTTCATTGTGTAATTTAAAAACTGAAACAATTATTGACCTGCTAAAGCAGAACAACGGTGACAAAATAGAGTTGGGAAAAGTTTTAAGATCAGTTACAGCTGTAAAAGATCAACCAATATTTGCAACAAGACAAATGGACCTGATAATTCCCTCAATATTAAAGAATAATATACAATTTTGTATGTTATTTCTCATATATATATATATACAATTTAGTATATCCTTCTGTGAAATTCCTTTATACATCTAGAACTCAAACATATTTATTAATAGTTTCAAAATATGGCTAACCCCTCGAATTGTAATAAAAATCAAATTCATATACAAGTAGAGATTAAAAGAATTATTTACCCTCAATACACTCATTTTGTTCAGTAGGTGTTTACAATAAATACAACTACTAAAATTTAACAACAGAGCGACAGTAATTATGTCCTCCAGAAGATAAAGTCACGAAACTATGTTATATGGTTACGATTTACTTTCAAGGAATCAAAGCAGTGTTTAAAAATTTTCAAACAAAAGTTTTCATTTTAAAATATCAGAAATTTCAAAAAATAACTTTGCAAGATAAATTAAAATTTTTAAAATTAGTTTTAGAGGTGACGGAACATAAATTTTCAAGAAAATTAAATAAAATAGAATCTTTACGAATAACTGTGATGGGTTTTAACTGTTAACTGTAAACCGTTGCGTCATCGCATTGCAAAAGAAAAAAAATTACCAAATCGTAAATCACAATCATGGGAAGTATATGAGTTAGGAATTAAGTTACATGTGTGATATTGATTTAATTTTTAGGAAAAGAATTCCAGAACTGTATAGTGTTTTTTTCGCTCAAGTGATTGAATAAAAATGAGTTCTGAAGAAAGTGCAGCAGTAGCATCTGTTTCTGAAAATTCAAATGCTCCTGAAGTTCGGGTAAGTTGGACTTTCACTTTATAATTTCTTTTAAACCGCTAGTAGTAAAATGTAGGTTAGTGGTGAAATCAAGCGAAAGTATGTTTTAAAGGTTTCTAAACATTTACTTGATTGGGAAAACGCTTATTTTGAAGAGGTTATTCTTATATTTTTTGTGCTGTAAGTTTTTTTTTTGGCGATAGATTACTTAGAATTGCGATAATAAAGTATTACGTTTTTTAATTATCCTACATTATTTTAATTTTCATTGAGATGAATGAACAAAAACTGTTCTAATTCCGATTATCTTTTCACTTTAAATACTCTTATTAAATATTACTGTATAACATTGAAAATGTTAATTTTTCAAGAATATTAATTTGCCGATAAGGAATAATAAATACTTGTGAGAGGAAGAATAATTAAAAATTGAAGGAGAAAAGAATTCCTAAAACAAATGCTTAAAAATTGATAATGGTTTTTGCAGTGTTTCTATTAATCTATCTAATCGCTATATAAACATAATTTTTAATATAGAATATTGAGGATGTTCATACTTCAACACATCGAATGTTTACTAAAGCTGAAATATTTTGCAGCTTCAGTTTTTGTAAAATCTGTGGAATTTTCTTATATTAATAAGTTTTATCACTTTTTATGTGATGCTCAAAATTACTGTAAATCATTGACAAACAATGAAACATTGAAAATTTTCTTAACAAATTATATAAACCTAAATAATTACTTGAACAAAGCTGATTTTAATTGAAAAAATTAGCATAATGAAAGGATTACAAGGGATTAAAACTGTAATAGTAACAAGAAAATGTTACAAATTTTTTGTTTTGGCTTTTATTTGAATGAAAAAATGGAAAAAATTACAATAATATTTTTATTTTACCAAATAAAAAGTAAACTGTGTTATATATATATTGAGATTTAACAGTTCTTTCTTATAAAATTATTGTTTGCTAGACTTTTTTAAAATTTTTATGCTGCTGCAATAGCTGTTTAAATTTTTCTTCTTTAATTTGGATAAATGTAAATGTTTTTGGGGAATGCTGAGGGAGGGGAGTAAAAGAGAAACATATTAATAAAAATTGTTGAAAATAAACAAATACATCAAAATATGAAGTAGATATTTTGTATACTTTGTATTTTAATAGATATTTTTGTGTCAATTTCATCCCTGTACACTAAATAATACATGATTTTTTTTTGATGAATCTATTTGGAAAGTATGAAGTAAAATTATGTTCTTAATGCATATTTTAACATAACATTGTAAAATTATTTTATTCAGTTTCATAATCTAATATAAGGAGATTACATGCCATTTTCTATTATTTGTTTGGTGATTGTAGCCAAATATTCAACATATGGATATGAAGGGTTAGATACTTTAGATTTTCAAAATGAAAGAAAGAAAAACAAGTTTAAATGCATAAAGGAATTGACTTTCAGAAAGTTCTGCAATTAACTCGACTCGCTTTAATTGAATTAAGTTATCTAAATTGATAGCATCCCCCCTCCCCTTCCATTTCCTTTCAACAAAGAAGGGTGAAAGGAAGGTAACCAGAATTTGACAATTGCTACAGAAAGTTGCAAAGTTTAAAAATCCTCTTACCAAAAACACTAATAATTTCATTATTTTTGTGTTTTTTAACATCTTTTGCTGAAAATTTTAAATTTGAGTTCGAAATCAAATTAAAATCAATTTTATGTTTAAAGTTTTGTGAAAAGTTGACTAAATCATTAAATCTATTTTAAAAAATGAAAGGTGTAACAAATTCTTCATTGTTATTGTTGACTCAATAGACTGAGTGGGCTTTGGCCTTCTCCAGAACATTTTTCCAAGCATCTCATTTCTTGCCAGTTTCCTAACCTTATGGTCTTAAAATGTGTTAATGGAGTGCAGCTATCAAAGAGTCTTGGTCATTCTCTAGTTCTATTACCTGTAGGTTTATGTTTGAAGATCTTTATGTTGGACTTATCGTTTACAAATGGCCAATATGCCCTGCCAATCGAACTCTGCTTAATTTGGGGAATTTTTATTCCATCAATGTCCTTATAGTTTTTGTGAATTTCAGCATTTGTTCTACGAAAATCGCCCTTTTTAATTCCACCAAAAATGGTTGTCTGCATCTTTCTTTCACTGACGGCAATATTGGCCTCATCTTTCTTTGAGAGGCTCCAAGTCTCAGAAACATAGGTGGTGTACAAATTATATGAGAAATTTAATCACAAATTTTTTATGAGGCAGTATACAGTTATTTTTTAAAATAAGTTTTTGACAAAGTTTTTATTTTGAATAAGGTATCAAATCTGCCATATCTTTTATCAAAAAGTATTAATATTTTTTAAGTAATTTTATTGATTAGTGCAATTAATTTTGGTGTATTCATGATCATATTTATACATAAAAATAAAGACTCCATTTGTATATATGTTTCCTCAGATAAATCTACAATTGCATTTTGATCTTAACTCGATAAACATAAAATATAAAATTATTTTCTTCCCCTTGATTACCTATTTTAGAGAACCTCTCATAACATGTAATGGAAGTTATTTTAAAAAATTGGATACACTGCAAAATAAGGTATTAAGAGTGGAGCAGTCAAGTCAACCCCAATTGAGGCTATGTTATTACTAACAAATAACAGACCTATTCTAGACATCATTATTGAAAGAGCCTTGCTCTTATTTGAAAAATTAATGTGGGGCAAAGACACTTTTCTGGATAAATTATCAACTAAAAATGAAAAATCTAAAGACAGGGGTTTATCCAAAAGATTTAGACTGTGAAGAAAAACTACAGTTTCTCCTCATCAACTCTGATAAAAGTATAAAACCACTAAACCCTTTTAAGTGTAATTGGATTGAATCAAACTCAAACCTTAAAAGCCTGGTTATTAAGAAACAGACAGCCCCGGAGGACCTGAGAGGTCTTACACTAGAAACCATTCATACTGAGTACCCAAAGCATAATTGTCTTCAGGCATTAAGCTCTCTGTGGAACACCTTTTCAGAAGATACCTTTGCTATCAGGACTTCCTGGAGTCACGAAACATAAATTAGTTTTGCAGTGGATACTTAGCAACTGGGATGTCTATGGAAACCAGCAGGCCGACTTCTTTGGTTGAAAGGGAACCCAACTGCTGCAGCCAAGTAACCCTAGAATGTTCTACCACTCTATAAAGCTCTATATTAAATACATTATGAACATAATCTTTCAATCAAAGATACAGGACAAAATAAAAGGCAAGAAGTGGGTTGAAAAGGACTTGGATACTATGCCAGATAAACCACACCAAAATGTATTATCTCTTTTTCATTTAGTGACAGTCCATGACTACTTGGGAGAACATTTACAAAATAGGAGTTTATGACCATTCTTACTGTTGGCTTTGTAATTTAACAGAGCCAATGAATATCACCAGAGCTGCAAGGCACTTCACAGAATTGACTCAGAAGTTGCTGGATATTAGTGGGCTAGAAAGCAGATACGATTTCAATCACTTCTAATAGTTTTCTTTTTTCTTTTGTTTGTGTTCATCTGGGTTTTTTTTCTTTGTATTGTATTTTTGCTGATTCCCCACCATTAGAAATTTTTTTTTTATCTTGATGAAATTTTGCATATTTGTCCTTCAAAACGAGGAATATTTCTGTCTACTTTTGAATTAAAAAAACAATCACCAATATAAAACACATAATTATTGGTATTTTATTCTTATATTTTAGAAACTACTCCAGCATTTTGGTAGTTCTTACTGATTACCTGTATTGGGAGTTTATTATGGCAATCATACAATCTATCTTTGTGCCAATTTTTATTACTTCCAAATGCTGATTTGTAGGAATTTTTCTTTCTGAGATTTTTTTCTTCATTAAACATATTGGACATTTCTACCATTAAAGAGAATCACAGTTCATTTTCTGTGCAGAATGAACATACTGATGGAGCACAATATTCTCTAATATATTACTTTGGAGATCAGTATGAAATACAATATATTGAAAAAGAAAAATCCAAGCTTTCACCCAAAGGCACTCTTAAGGGCCTTTCATCTTAATGATGTGATTTCTCCTTTCACATTTAACAATGCTTACCCACCCTTCCATGATATCTCATATATTTCTCTTCTCCTCCCCCTCTCCTCTACAAACAGAAGAAACCCCTTTTGCAAAACTCTTTCTTTCCATTGCAGTTGAAAATGTTTTTCACTTGACAAATTATATGTGGCTTAAAGCTTATGAAATATTAAAATAATAATAATATTTTAAGACTTTGTCTAAATATTTGTATAAATATCAAAACTAAGTACAGTAGAACGTCGTTTATTCGAACGTTTATTATCCGGAGCGTCAAATATCCGAACCAAAGTCCGGATACGTTTTTGAACAGTGCAATGCTAAACATTTGTTTCCTGTGAGGCCAAAAATGACTGGAAAACCCAAGGTGAGGGATATTTGGAGAATTTCAGTTGTATGATTTGGTAAACATCTGAGCGGAATATTAGGTCGGTTTATGAGGGAGTGTATACGTGCTCTTTTGTTGAGTTTTGTTGATGTAGAAACCTGGATAGCATGCAATGCAGAAGACTGAGGATTTCAAATGCTAAATAATGATGAGCTAGTGACTTCTGTGCAAGAAGAATCCGACCCTGTCGATGCTGAAATGGACGAAGACGAGGACAACAGCAGCAGCAATGAAAGTAGCAAGGGTCCATCAAATGCTGAGGCGTTTTCTATGTTAGAGACGGCTATGGAGTGGTATAAAAAACAATCAGAGTGCTGTCTTACCCAAGTACTGCTACTGAAGAGAATCGTTCCTTGTAGTGGAAAAAGGAAGGTGTACGATGGTACAGCGAAAAATAAGTGATTATTTTCCACAATCAAGGTAAAATTGTGACGTTTTGCACCTATTTGGCTTTTTCTTCAAGCACGCTTCCCGCATGTGATGATTTTCAATATTTGTATAGTGTCCAGTATCATATGCTGCATGAATCGCATTCGGTTATCCGAACGGTGTCTGGTCCCAATTGATTCGGATAAACAACGTTCTACTGTATATCAATTTTGAATTTGACCAACTACACAAATATACTAGGACAAAGGTTATAAAAACTGTTAAGATTATCTCTCATGTAATATATGTCTTAGAGTAAGGTAAAAAGAATATTAAATTTATTCAAGCAAAAATAAAACTAGAGCATATGATATCAACAGTTGATTTAAAGTAATTTTGCACACTTCGCATGTTTTTATGAGTGTCAAGTGATCCTTACTTGACACCACCTGTCTTAAGTTGAATACATTCTCTGTTGGAACATAATCTTACCTTTCATTGATGTTAATGCTTATTACATTAAAGATCTTGTATAATTCCTACTTATATATTTGTCAAGATCCTGAAATGTATGCTAAGGAAGCAAAGTTGCTCTTCAATAATTGAGTAATTGGGCTCTTTGTATAGTAAAATTTTTCATTTCATTCATATTGTATGTATTGGGTAGTTACTGTTGTATTTTGTCCCATATATATATCACTTTCTAGAAAGGAACAAGATCTCTGAGACCCATCATGTGAAATAATGACTGCTGCTCATTAAAGGGAATTAATATTCAAAGATCTCAAAAAATACAGTGTAAAAGTTAAGAGAGCAAAGTAGTACTAATTCAAATATTACTGCATAACTGGTGTCACAATTTCTTTACATTTATTTTATTCATTAATATAAATAATGAAATATGCACATAATCAAAATAATCATATATTGAGCAAGCTTTTAAAGATTTTTAAATAAAGAAAAACACCTGAAAATCTGATATTAAAGTATAGATGAAATATGCAAAAAAAGGCGACATTTTAGTTAAAGTGTAAAATAGCAAATCCTTGGCAAAGTCAATTTTTTGGCAACTGGAATGGGTCGCCAAGCAAGCTTTTTTATAAATTTATAATTTTTTTCATTTCTTCTTAATATTTCATTAATTTCATTGCAAAATTCCCCTTTGTAAACTCTCTCTGAACAACTGTCGCTAAATTAAGTTGTTTGACGAAAAATCAACTTTGCCCTGGAATTGTTTGTTTTATGAAAAATGATTTCATTCAGTAGAAAACAGAAACAAATTTCAGTGGTATAATATATAATTTTTTGCTTAGAATTTAACATTTTTCAAAAGACAGAATAAAGCATTTGAATCATTTTGTAATTGAGGATTAATACATATATAAGCTAAAGGTCTTATTGGATGTTAGAAAGCCCAGAGAAAGTTATCTATAGAACATATAGAGCTATTGATTTGAAAACTGAAATTCAAAAAATAAAAATTCACTTTGTATGCTATTAAAGCAGTTATTTTATCAAAATAATTTGTATAACCAATATTTATTTTAGGTGGATATAAATTTGTTACTTTAGAAAGAAATACAGGTATGCTATTTTATTAAATATAAGAGAATAACTTAATATGTCAGAAATGTGTGTCAATTATTTGTATATTATGTCAAATGTAGAAGCTGAAAAATAAATTAAATTGGGGGAAAAAATTGTAAATTTCTCTTACAAAAAGGAAAACCATAGTAAATACTATGTGAATGCTTTTAAAATATTGTGTTAATTGATTTATCCAATATTTATTACTCTTGCAATAATATGGTCATTTTTTTAAAAAAAATTATATGCTGTGATTAGTACAATTTTTAATTTTAAAAATTCAACTTGCAGGAAGGAGATGGACAAAATACCCAGTCACCTCCAGCTCAGAATCCTCCTGTTCAACACACCATTTGGTCAATTTTAAAAGGAATAATTCTGAGAGCAGTAATAATTTATTTTATCACTAGTTTCTTCAGGCGTCCACAAACTCCAGCTCCTCAAAATGTTGGCATGCCCACTAAGACATCACAAAATCTTTTTGAAAATGGCACAATTATGGTAAATATTAATCAAATCATATTTATTTTTTATCTACCTTATGTCTTTTTTTAGAGTAATTTTTTACATATTTATCTTTCATTTATAAGTCATAATTTTGTTTTATTAAATTTTTTTCAACTTAAAAAATAGATATTATGATTATATCTGTGATTAGGTGGGTAAAGTCATTAAACTGGAAACATTGATGAAAATTACGTTTATCAATAATATTATTAATCAGATTATCTGCAGATTTTGTTTTCATCAGTTACTTTATTATATAGAAATGTGGTACTTATTGGTTAAAGGGTCATAGATTTGCTGCTGTTTATCAGAGTTGTCATCAATATGAACATTGGCAATAATATTAAACTACAGTTGATTCTTGGCTAAAATCTATTTGCCTTTGACACTGCAAATCAGAATTAAGTTTGTCAGTCCAACACTTAGTAAGGATTTAGTTCAGAATCCTTGGACCTATAGAATCAATCACTCAAAAGCTGACATGACTCCAATACACACTTCCAGTGGCACTTGTATGTCATGAACTGTTTGGTCCTTCACCCTGTACCCCCAAAAAACTGCCTCTGTAAAACTTCCTTCTATAAGGGGAAAAGCTTATTACATCTTCTTTGTTTATTTTCTAACATTGTTTTACTTCATTTCAACAAAATGTTTGAAAAATCTAGCTAATAATATAACAGAAAGATTATAGCATTAAAAAAAGTGACAATATTTTAAAACAGTTCTTCCTATTTATATCTACAACCAATTAAGCTACAATATTTTAAAACAACCCTTTCTATTTCTGTTATCATTGTTGCCAAGCTAGACACAAGTTCATGATTTCACTCACTCTCAAGAAGTCTTAACATCATTGGAGGGTCTTCATAGAGATCTTGTTTTGTAAGCCCCTGGCAGTCAAGAATGTGTTCTGGTGATGCCTCGCAGGCAGAACACTAACACAAGTCAGAAGAACTTTGTTTCCATCCTTAAAGTCAAAGTTTGTAGGTGGCCACTCTGGAAATGAGTTAGAATAGTTTGTTCCTGCCTGCTGCATTGAAGGGAAAGAGAACAATCAGGCATTTAGCCTCATACCAGTGATGAGCAGAAGGAATAGTTGATTGCTTGTTGTTGATGTAGGTGGAGTGTAGTTCTGAATAGGCGAGAGGGGCTGAGTTCCTTTTATTACTGGTACTAGCTACAATTTTGGTGTATTTTTTTGGTCTCTATAATTGATATAAATACCAGAAATACAATGCTTCAGAAAATATTTTCTAAATTATCTTTATTTTAGGTAGTGTATTTTTTATTATATATAAAAAGGTAGAGGTTTTCTTTTATTCTAGTCCTTTTTTTTTCAGCACATGAAGCTTTCTACAAGATATTAGAGGTTAAAATGTATCTGATTAATTTAATCTGAAATTTACCATTTATTGCTGTAGTATTTTTATTGTGATAGGATAACAATATTTAATGCTTTTTTTTAATGTATGGTTGGAATAATTATTTTGTTATGGGGTCTTTTCAGGATTTATATGTTTATATATCTGAAGAAGAAAAACTGTCATTCAAAAAAGATTCTTTGATATGGTATCAACCAAATATTATCTATGGAGATTGGTACGGTGGTTCAAATGGGGATGGTACATATACATTGGAAACACAGATTGATGCCACTGAAGTTTGTTTTCATGAATTATTTTTTTATATCAACTTATATAATGAACTCCCATATTTTATTTTTGATATTCCTGTGTTATATATTTTTTTTAATTGTAGCCTCATCTTTTTTACTGAATTGCGTCTTGTTAAATACTTCTATTTTATCTGTGAATATATCTCCCTTCTGAAAATGTGTTATCTGGAAACTTATGTATTATTAGAATTTCATAGATTTTAATTTTCAAAGTCATGAAATGTGATAGAAATGCTGAAATTCTAACCCAACTCCATTGTTTTGGGGCAACCACACATGATTTCCAGTTGTATTTTCACAACTGGAAATTTGTATAAGTTAATGTTTGATTTTTGTTTCAATGTTTTTCTTCTTCTGCCTATTTTTATCTTAATCTAAATTCTAATAAAGAAGTAGGATTTGGAGCTACAGAAACAATAAGTAAATGTTATAAAATTGTTTTAAGATTATTATGTTTTATCTTAGAAACAAAGAAGTTCAAATTCGTATGCCATGAAATTATATTTTGGAAAGTTGCATTTTGCAAATGCAGTATTAAATGCTAATTGGAACTAAAAGCAACAATTCTTTTTGAAATAATCTGTTGCCTTTTACCACAACTGTAGGATTTACTATATATGGTACTTAAACAATTCTCAAATCTATTGTGTTGAAATTTCTACCCAGAAAAGAAATAACAGAAATACACTTAAGTCTATAATTTTAAAAACTTAAACCAAAAGATAATTTTTAAAAAAATAATTAATGAAAACATGTATTGTATTCTTTATTCTTGTAGGTACTTTTCCGTTAGTCGGGCGTAAATGTCACCAATTGTGAACCAATCAGAAGCCAGGTTGCCAAGCGAAACAAATGACAAAACAGTCAATGGAATAAAAGCTGAAAATGTTCAACTATAAATAAATATGAATGAATAGTATGCAAAATAAGAAACTATAAACAAATGTGAATGAATTGTAAACAAAACAGTTTTACCCAAAAATAATGCTTATAATTTTTGGTTTTTCCAGAATGTGGTGATGTTCTTGAGAATTGCTCAAATAAATCGTTTACTCATCTCCACATAAATTCAACAAGGTATGACTCCAAATGATGGCAAGCAGTTCCCTGATGTTTTTAATTTATCCATTTGGCTCTGCCCCAATGTTGTTTGATCTTCTGAGTGCTTACACCAGTGTTGGGATCAACCGAAGTTGTACCTGTGATTGACTTTGAAATGCTGCAGACCAGCTTCTTCCATTTTAGTTGTGCAGTATCCCTTCCAGAAATTGGAATAGATGATTGACCCTTCTTCAATGTGATTTGTTATCATATCTAACAGTACTGGTACAGAACAATTTGGAACTTTACGAACATTCCCCTTATGGGTGTAAAAAATTTGGCGGAATTCTACATAATTTGACGATTTTTCGCTTTTGCCCGGATAGTGGAAAAGTACCTTCTTTTACATTATATTTTTTTCAACTTGTGGTGCTCTTTTTAAGTTAAATTTTCCCCACAGTGCCCTACTTGAATTTAAATATAAATAGCTATACTTCGGTTGATTTATATATTAGGTGTGTCTTCTTGCTTCATCTGTCAATTAATACAATAAGATTATATAGATGGGACCCTTTTGAAAATCCTCTTCTTTTGGAAGGCAATGCCTTTTATTTCTCAAGAACATATTGAAAGAAAAATGAACAAGATTGCATTTAAAGAACTTAATAATTTTAATGATGTTTAAACAAAAGATGTACTTGTAATAAAATTAGCGTTCTCTTATCAGTGATATAATAGTGAATGAAGCATGGATTAACAATAATATAAAGAATGATTAGTTCATTATAGTTAACAGCTAAGTAAAAGCAGCTATTTTGTGAAATTTAATGTAAACAAAAATGCAGCTATAAAAATGATTTTTTTGAAAAAATAATTGTTGAAGAAAAAAAGTGATTTTCAGCATTTTATGTTCAAGCTTCATACTTGTAACTCATTAACTGGCTTTCATACAAGGTTGTGTCAATAGTTAATGATCATGATATAGAAATAGATTATTCCAAGAAGCTGATTTATGACATATGATTCAAAAGTGATTTCTTTTTATATTATGAAACTCTTTCATAGTGGAATGTTTTGATAGCACATTAGTACAATAAGTACTGGATGTAAAATTATTTTTCAAATGTTACATAACACACTCAGGTGTATATAAAAAAAGTACCAAAGAGTAAGAAAAATATGTTTTTTATTAAGTATATGCCAAAAAATATTTTACACACACACACACAAACTACAATATTAGCATAAATTTTATATTCCATAACTCATAACTGTATAACTTGGATGTTAAATTCATCCAACAAATTCATTTCATCACTCATTTGAGACTGTTATTATTTTGCATTATTTTCTTTCGATGTGAAATTCGTGTAGTAATTTTTTAATAAGTAATTTAACAGAAATGCAATGTTAATTAAACTGGTGAATTAACCATTAAAGGTTGCTTTTTGTATGTCATTGTGTGATTGGCATCAGAAATATCTCACACCATGCAGTGATGTGTGATTATCTCCTCACAGAGCAATAACAGCACTTCATACGTTAGCAAAAGATTACTTGTCAATGTCTTAATGTATATTGTAGAAAATGGCAATCACATTTCTTGTATACCAGTAATGCCATTAAAATTCTCTTTAGAAAGAGTAGGGCTGTTGCATAGAAAAGTTTTCATATAAGCCTTTTCATCAATTGTTAAATTACACAGTCTTGTAATAAGCAGTGATTTATGTTAAATGAAGAGTATGCTCCTGTTGTAACCTCTAGACATTAGTTAGCAACCATGTTGAATGCTTTAAGTGCACCTTTTAAATTTTCTTGTTATTAATTTGAATTTGTCCTGTATTTCTATTCACAGTTATAGATGTAAACATTTTATATAAAAATTTTATATGCATTTATCAAATTTCATTTGGTCCATTTATTTTTTTGACAAATTTATACCTTTTATTTTAGCACATATTGATTGAAGGAAAAGTATAATAATTTATTGTATCATATACATTTTTAAAGGTAGCATAATGGTTTCTTGTTGTAAAAGTTAAAAAAGAATCTTAAAGACACAACACTGTTATTGAATTTTAACATATTAAAAACATTAGACAAAGAACTTTTTAAAAAGTTGTTTCTTTATTTAATTAAGGAAAAAAATTTAATAAGTTTGTTTCTAGTTACAAATTTAGATTAATTCATGAATAATCCCTTGTTTCTCATTACAGAATATGCAAAAAAATTGTAGTATATGGTTGCATACATGTGTCGTGAGGCATGGTAGATCTCCTAATCCAAAAGATAGGAAAAGACATTCATGGGGTGATGGTGTATGCAAAAGTAAAAGTAAGTCATTATGCGAAAGAACTATTATTGTTTCTGAGTTTTTTTCCTATTTTAAATTTATTTAAATGTATTCTTTCAATTCTATTTAAATTTAAAGCATTTCATGGTGGTGAAACAAAAATATAAATAAAATATATTATGAAACTTATCTTATTCGTATAACTTAAAATAGTTTTTCTTGTTGTATTTTGCATTTGCAATGAAGAAACTGACTTTTGCAAAATTAAAAATGTGATGTTGCTTGTTATACCCATTAATTTTTGCACAATGACCTAGAATTGTAATTATCTTGAAATCGGATAGAAAGGGATGCTTGATAATTTATTGATAAAATTGGACTGTTAATGATTATTTTTAAGTTTTTAAATTTATTTACTCATGAAAGTAAGACTTTAAAATTTTTGCTGTTGTATAAATGAAATATGATAAAATCTCTATTTTAAGTTTATTCCTAAGGTTTTAGTGTATCATTAATATAAAGATTTTCCTCTAAGTAAAATTTGTGTATAATATCATCTGGCATGTCGGTTTGTTTAATAAATATGGATTAAGTTTTTAAAATTATCCATCTTGATTTTATTGCATAATTAAACGCCTGTTCTTATCTTTAAAAATCATTTTATTTAAAAACTAAGTATTTTTTTGAAATGTCATATTTTTAATTTAAAAAATGTGAAAATATTTAATAATTATAAATGAATATTTCTCTTGTAATTAGATCATTAAATTGAAAAGTAATTACTGTTTTTCCCCAGGAATGAATAAATACAAAAAACTTCGTTATCAACGTACTCATAATTTATTGACTGGGGAAACATCTGCTAGTGCTGAAGACATAAAGGTATGATGCTTTTGAAATTAATATTTTTATCATTTTTGAATGAGTTATAGACAGACTGAATTTCATGAAATTTTCAACCTCAATTTAGTTATGTTGAAGCATTGAAGACATAAAGGTATGATGCTTTTGAAATTAATATTTTTATCATTTTTGAATGAGTTATACAGACTGAATTTCATGAAATTTTCAACCTCAATTTAGTTATGTTGAAGCATTTATATATTCAGGTCTTAAAATTTCTTTTGGGACTAATATGTTAACTCTTTCTATGTGTATCAAATAAATATGTTAGTTATTTTGTGAAAAATATTTTAAAATGTTTGCCTATGAAAATAGTTTTTTTTTTTTGCAATTTAAATTATATTTGTTTTTAAAGACTTCTGACTTAATAATTGAAATTTAATATCTTGAGAAATTGGAGGGGGGAGGGGGGGGGAATTCCTTGGTATCCTAGCTTTTCTCAAAGAAATTTAATGTACTCTTCATGAATATCATCATGGAAAAATTTGCTTCAAATTAGCTTCCAAGCTAGAAGGGGAAAATTGCTGTATGATATTTTCTATAGTAAAAAAGGGCTTTAGGGGAAGGAGTTAGGGATTTTTTTAGTATTATGAGTTGTTTTTTACTCAGAATCCACTTAGTTATATAGCTCACTGTTAGTGAAAACTTTCTTGGTTATGATAAGAAATCTTCTGTACATGAACAAGTGAAGATGTAATCTATTAGTTATTAAATTTAAAAGTAACCTTTTAATAATTTGTCATCGATGAAATGATTTTGAACATTATACTGAGCCACCACTGATATTTGAACATTTTGATGAATGCATATTACTTGAAAGGAATAATTTTTATTCATCTTATTGAGCTTCCATAATAATGAGTTTCAACCAGACACAGGGCTTCAGAATATCTATGAGAATTGTTTTACTATAAACAAAATCAGTATGTTGAGATTAATCGTAGAAACTGTCTCAAAACATTAATTAAAATTTTAATGTGTTACATTATTGCTCATGAATTATTCTTGATTGGTGAAACAAAACAGAAATGCTGCTTTGACTTTAAAAAAAAATGCTACTAATGGTAATACAGATTTGCTGCATTGTGTATTATGATTTTTGACCAACTCTATTTTGGTTTCAAAATACTCTGTACTTTATCCTTGGATCCCTTTCTATATTAATCTGGGGTAGTTTTCTCATTTTCTGGAGAAAAATAAAGCAAAAGTTATATTTATTTTAGATAGTGGTGAAAATTCAGACAACTTTTGAATATACTCTAGAAAATGACCTCATCAAAAAGATCATTGTTGATGAGAATATTATCAAGATTAAGCAAAAAGTCCTTTGTAGGTGATAGTAATCATTAATATTTTAAACAAACCTGCTGTTAATTTTTAAACTTTTTGACAAAATCATGTAAATTTACAGAAAAATTTCTTTTTTAAAGGAAAATTTTTAATTTTGTCAAGGTGAGTTCTTTGTTTTGTTTAATTTAATGCATATATCATGTAATGCGAGTTAAAAATGTTTTTGTTATTGATTATGCTTTAGTTTATAATTTGAAAATAGTTCTTTTTCTGCAATATAACAAACAGTGCTTTATTAAATCAGTTATATGCATTAACATATGTCCACTCTATTTTAATGAAGTATATTTCTGCAGTTTTATACCAGCTACTTATGTTACTTGGAAGTTTTAAGGCTGATGCCATAGAAACACAAAAGAAATAATTGTTCATAATTATTGGTGATTTCTTTTAAACTGTATATTTATTCTTTCAGAAAGCAGAAGAGAATCCTCTTGAAATCTTATCCCACTGGCATCCAAATTTGACTATAAACATAATTGATGATCATACTGCTTGGGTACAAGGACATGTTCCTCCACCTTTAGATGAATGTAAATGATACTTTGATATTATTTTGGTTTAAAATAACGTTGGTACCAGTAAGAGAGAAATATATCACTAATATTTTTTTTCAGTTTTTATTGTCTGAATTTTTTTTACAAGCTGTAACAAATTTTAATAAGATTGTTTACATTTATTTTTGTGTATCTGTCAATGCCTCACTTGTATTTTAATGCCTTTTATTTTCCGAATGTATTTTTCAAATTTTAATTTAAAAAGTTCCTCTAATAGATTGGGAGGAAATTCTCAATTCACAATAACAAAATTGTCAGTTCACCAATATTCTGGAGACCGTGGTAACCTAGTGATCAAGGTAACGAGCTTGTGGCTGTTTCATCAGTTTGAGCCTAGTACCACTGAAGACCTCCATGCAGAGGAGGTCAATGCACATTAAATATGTCAAGGCTCAAACGTTCTCCCATTGGAATGTCAGCTCAGGTGTCGTCCTTGTCTCTTGACCATGGTTCAAAATTATGAGGTCTGTCACCAGAGTGTGATGTTTATTACTCTCATTCACTTGCACACCAATATTCTGTAGGTTATTACTATTGTTGTATTCTATCAGATTGAAAACAGTAATATTCTATTACTAATTTTTTCCTTGTTATTAAAATTGTCTTTACTAAGTGTGTAAAGAATAAAACCAGATAAAAAGTTCTTGTTAAAGTTTCTTCAGATAAAAAGTTCTGACGTATATATACAGTCAAACCTCTATATAACTAAGTCGCTAAATCCCGAAAAAAGTTTGTTACATGGAAATTAGTTACATAAAAGTTCATCTTCCAATTTTCTTGCTAAACCACATAAAAGAAATTTTAAGTTCATAAACACAAGAATTTTTTTAAAAAAGTAATTTTTCATACCTTTTTGTAAATTAATATAAATTTTTTATATATATTACCTATCAAAAAAAGAAAAAAAAATACTGCAAGGAAAGTTTCTTGATGCCTTTATCCACTTACTGAAGAATTAAATTTTTTTCTTTGAAGTTCAAGCACTTACGTTTTGACATTTTCAAGCTATATTTTCCAAGTCTAATATGACTGATGAACAGAGATTAGTTCAAGAACAGGAGGACTTGAAACAACTCCACTGAAGGTGAAAGGGGATATTGAAGATGTTTCCAGTGAACTGGACAATGGAGGGTTTCAGGTTGCACTTCTTGGATGAAACACCCAGAATTCTATTGCTCTCAGCGAGTTAGGCATCTTATAATATCAGTTCAAGATTTATGACCACTATAAAGTGTGTTAAAATAGAGAGTAACATGAAATGTCCTGGAAATACTTTGAAAATAGGAAGGAAAAAAATTGCATCACAAGAGAAAAAATTTGTAAAAAAGAAAATGCACTTTGCTATTGGGAGGTTATTTTACGAAGAAAATTGTGAAATGTTCTGGGTTCCAGGGAAAAGTTCGCAATATAGGGATTCATAATATGGAGGTTCAACTGCATATAAATATTTTATCCTTTTAGAGACAAATTTTATTATTCATTTTATTAGAATTTTTTTCTCATGTCAAAAAATGTGAAAGAATGCTTATATGTTAGAGGGAGAAAGGAAATATATATGGACAATTTTAAGATCTTATAAATACTGCTCTAGAAACAGATTCATAATTTACAACTTGGCAAATTTTCATGGAAATGCAGAAATTTTTCTATTTGAAAACGTGTACCAAGTTTAGTTTAGGATGCTTTCACATTTAGTAAAAACAACCTTATTGTGTAAGTTGTAAATTTTATACTTAAAATTAGTATTTTTAACCAAACATTTTTATTTATGTTTTTGACTGTAATATCACTGTTTAAATAATACTTTAAACATTCAAAAGTAATGAGATACATATGCGTCGATTTTTTTTTTACAGTTGTTGAGTTTGAACCCGTTTCTGGTGATTACTTCCCTATTTTATATGTAAATGATTATTGGAATTTAATTCGAGATTACATTCCGATTAATGAAACTGTTAAGTAAGTTAATTTTTTTTAAATTTTATCATAATTTTTATGTTTATAGAATTTGATTTAAAAAATATTTACAATTACATTAATTATTTTAAAAAACATACAAATGTGCACTAATAAATTATACATATGTAAAAAATATTTTTTTTAAAACTAAATGTTGAATAAGTTAAAATATAACCAATACATTTACTAACTTTAAATGATTAAATAATAATAGTGAATTTAATTATTTTTAAAATGACTGATACTGTATTGTTTTAAAGTGTAATTGCTATAATTTGTAATTAATCCTGATAGTCCTTGATGCATGAAAAGATTTTTTAAGAATGCTCAGTGAAGTTAGATTTTAAAAGTATTTAAATACTGCAATAAACTTATTGTAATTTAATGTATAATAATCTAAGGAATCTGTATTATGTACTAAAGTAATGTAAGAACTCTTTTAACATTTCTTGTAAATATATAGATTACAAATTGATTTAAGGCACAGTGATATAAAATCTCTGTATTCTAGTGTTAATTAGTATTAAGATTCTGTATTTCATATTAATTTTGAACAAAAGCATAATATAAAGGCAAAAAATCTGATAATTTTAGATTTTACTTAGATATTCATTTTGAAAAATATCTCATTCTCCATTTTAACAATTGGAGTAAAATATTTGCTAAAACAAATGTTATTATTTACAGGAGTCTGCCAATACATTTGACATTTCAACCTCTTTCTCTGTTCCGTTGGCAGCTGTATACTGCTCAAGCAATGAGATCTCGGTGGACTTCGTTCTTAGGTCAAGATCTCATGGAAGAAAGTGATGAGGATCAAGATTATATGAAAGAAGCATTGTTAGAAACATCACCTATTCTTTTAGGATTGACATTTGTTGTATCTATTGTTCATAGTATTTTTGAATTCCTTGCCTTTAAGAATGGTAAGCATAAAATTAAAGTGCATTGAGAACTGTTTTTCTATGCTACTATTTTTGAATTCATTTTACTTCATGTTGTGTGGAGAAAAGTATTTAAGTATTCATTATATCTGCCTGTATATTTCAAGTAGATATAATGATTAAGTATTAATATTATATAGTACCTAAAATAAATGTTTTATGTATTCTAGATATTCAGTTTTGGAATAATAGAAAATCACTTGAAGGATTGTCTGTCCGATCTGTCTTTTTCAATGTATTCCAGTCAATTGTAGTGTTGTTATATGTGTTGGACAATGACACTAATATGGTAGTCAGAATATCAGTATTTGTGGGACTTTTGATTGAAATCTGGAAGATACATAAGGTTACTAATGTTGAAATCGACAGAGAACAAAAAATATTAGGCATTATTCCTAGAATAAGACTAACAGATAAAGGTTCTTATGTTGAATCTTCTACAAAGCAGTTTGATATTGTGAGTAATGTTTTTCATCATTATCTTTCCAATATTTTAAATTAAAATTTTAAATGTTTGTGGTTAATAGATCTATGGAAAATATCAAAAGTGACTGTTTCTTATCTAAAAAAGTAGTTTTTTATATGTATCCATGTTTGCACATAAATGTTTTTCTATGTATGTACAGGATGTTAAAATGAAAGTAAAACTTCACAAAACAAATTCTGTTGCTCTTCCCCTCCTCCCACACATCTTATTCATTTAGTGATAAAAGTAACAAAAATACCAATGAGAGGAAAGAGGCCTTAATTTTGACTATGTTAAAAAAGCAATACATTTCTAATTTTTTCTACTTAGAATAATATGTGAATTGAAATTGGTTTTGAACCATGAAGAATAAATAGCCTTTCACTGCTAAAGAAATTAGGAATTATTAAATATGAGGATTGACAAATTTCTAGGGGAGAGTTGTTTTATTTGACTGTATCTTTTCTTTAGCAGAGATAAAAAGGAAGTAATTAGCTGCCTGATTTCCTCTGCTAAACATTTTTTCAATAAGTTGGACTTGCAATCCGGGACATATCTTGGATACATCCATTGAGATAAACAGTCTTTGTAATGATTGCTTAACAATATTAATAAACTAGTAATAAATCATTATAGTATAAAAAAAATCTTAACCTGTTATATTCATACTATCTAATAAAGGCATGTTTATCTTAAATGTAATGTAATAAATTTTATGAATCTTTTCAAACATATTTTAATGTAAACACCACTTTGTATATTGTAATATTTAATTCAATTCTTTGCTATAATTTTTGTTTAATCTTATTTACTTATACCTCAGTTCTATTTTTGTTTTTTTTAATAGCATAAGAGGATTTATTGTTTTTAAAAACGAAAATTAAGGTTTTCATTCATGTATAATATATTTAGCTTATTTCATTGTGGTCTAAAATCTATTTAATCAAAGTAAGATCAGTTCTTCATTGCTATTTATGAAACAAAATAAAATTTGTAGTTTTTAATATTCAAGGTTTAGTTTTTTCTATAAAGGAAAAGTGAATCATAATTTTAAATTTCTTATTTGAAAAGCTTGAGAAATGAAGTTATTAATGACATAATTTTTTAATTTACTGTTTCAAATATTATTTAAAACTTATTTTATTACATGTAGCTTTATGAAGGTCTTCTCTCTTGAATTTAGATTTTATCTTAAACTATAGATTTCTTCTGATATTTGTTATTTATTCTGTTCCCTTTTTCCAATCTTTTAATCTCTAGTTGGCATTCCGATACTTGTCTTGGGCTCTCTTCCCTTTGTTAGGGTGTTATGCAGTGTATTCACTTCTTTACTTGGAACATAAAGGATGGTATTCCTGGGTCTTAGGCATGCTATATGGATTCTTATTAACTTTTGGTATGTAACGTTTCTTATAGAACTTTTACTCACTGATAAAACTAATATATGTGTGTATTATTAAAGGGTTTTTTTTTTAAGTTTTAAAATTTATTTTCTGGTTATACATATGTTTTCCTATATTTCTTTTTTTTATTAGACTATTTTTCTTATAGTAACAGAATAAAACCCCAATTTATACATATATTCTTATTAAATGTTCTAATGTTAAGTATATTTTGACCTCACTTATATTTAGAGCAGCATAATTTAAACCAGATGTCAGCAACCTACAGCACGTGGCATTCTACACCACTTTACAAATTTATTAATTTTTGAGTAGATATAAGTTGATTATTTTGAAGTGGTACTTATATATATTGAATTAATATTTTCAGAATTATAGAAAGCAAAATTTACAGAATTACGGAAAAATCTGAAAGATAGATTTACTATAAATCAACAGCTATTTTAAAGTATTGGATATCCATCCTAAAGAGGTTCAATTGTGTGAAAAAAAATGAATGTTCTCTGTTTCTGTTTTAAGTTCTATTTATCTTTGTAAACAATTTTTTTTTATATATAAAAAATATTTTGAATCTGCAGTGTTTAACAAGTGAACATTTAGAATTGTGTCTAATTAAAGGTCACAAATTTTTTGTATCCCTAATATTGTAATAAAAAGTAGAGTGGTGCAAGGACAAGGCTTGAATTAAAATATTTTTTTAATTTAATTATATTGAAGGGGAATACTTATATTTTGTGTTTATTTCTTATTTTAATAAACATATTTAAAATATACATAATATATGTACAATTAATGTTGAAGGAATAGTTATATTTTATGTTATTAAATATCTATAAATGATGCATAATTAATAAATAATAAAATTCTAAATCTATTTTTAACCTCTATTCCCTAATTTTGCATACGTTGTTGCGGGAATCGAATTGTTTGAAATATTTCTTACTCCATGGCACTGATTCAAATGGGTAGATTGGTTTGCCGACCCCTAGTTTATACTATATTGCATTTTTTGTATCCATTGGCTTTTTTTTTACTATATTTCATTGCATAATTGTTGTTAATGCATAAGGTTTTTGCCTAATGCCAAACAGCCTGATAAAAATTTGAAATACATTTTTAGACAGAAAACTGTATAAATTTTTATGTAAATTCGTGAGACCCTTTTGCTGGTATAGTATTTTTAAAGTTAAAAAAGCTTTATCTCTTAAATTTAAAAGCATTCTAAAAATATATATTTTTTTTACTTGGACACATAAAAGATTAACACTTTTTCAGTATTACAGTATAGAAGGTATTAATCACATTTTACACTTAAAATAAATTGATCTGTTCACAAATGAATAGCATTATAAAATATATTGTTCTTTTAGTGATAGGGAAGTATGAATATAATATTTCTGTTTGAGTGTTTTTTTTTTAAGTGTTCTTAGGTTGGATCCTATCTTTAAACCTTTGCATTGTGTTGGTTGCTAGGCAAAAATGCAAATTCATGTATTTTTTCTACATGAAACTGTAACAAAAGTGTAAGCATTTAACTCTTTTAAAATGTTGGTCTTTTATGTACTTAAGAAACTTTATAATTTATATTTTGTTTTTTTAAGCCACTGTTAACTTGTGCCATATATTATCTTCACATTGATCTCTACCACCAGTCCAGATTCAGAGGATGGGCATGGATATGGAACATGTGTAGCTAGAAATATGCACGTCATGCTACTTTATAATCACACAAAAAATACATGCAAATAATTACAAGTAATTCAACAAAAGATGTGCTTCTGTTCAGTTTATAAGAGCCAATTAAAAGAACATCAATTGTGCAGAGATGGAAAAGTGAAGAAAAACTCAGCTGAGTTACCTCAAAGCTCTGAGAAATTGTAATGTAAATATGGACATTGTTGAATATTTCAATCAAATGAAAAATTTATTTAAAATTGTTTGGAAAAGTAGAAAATGATAGATTACAAATAGAATTTTCTTTCATTTTTTCAATTTGACAGTAATAAATTATTTTACCATTTACAATATGCTCCTGATGCTCAGTCAGAAACTAAAGGCATTTAGAATGAATGTTAGAAGATGCGTCATAATTAATCATGAGAAAGAAGGAAATTCAGAAACAAATTCTTTAATACTGCTATAACTTTTAAAAGGTATAAGCTTGTACCTCAGGAAGGGTATCTGAAAAATGTGGAACACGTTGTAGCAAAATGCAAGCCAAGATGAAGTGTATATTGTGGCACAACCCAATAGAATTAGGTAGATATGCCAGACTTTCAATTTGTTGAATGTATCAAGAAAGATATAATATTCTTTTTCTAAATTTCATTCAAAAGAAGAAATTTGTAAGCATACCAAAAAACTATGTTTATATTTCAAAATTATTTGTTGAAAAACTTTTCTATACTTTAATATCCTCATTCTCTTATATCTGCATAAATTAGAAATGAATTTTAAAAAAATGGATTTTACTTAGTATTGTTTTCAAACATTTTTTGGAATACAAGATAGATATTTTTCATCCTTCCAAACATGACACACATACCTGTGATGTTATGTCAACTGAATAAAATGCTAAATTTTAATGTAATCATTTATGGCTTGAAGATTCTGTTTGGTGCACAATATATGTAAATTCGAAGGGCTATTTTCAGTTTATGTAATAAAAAGCTCAGCATTTTTCTTTATAAATTGTATCTTATATTGGGTTCCCGTAAATAATGAATACCCATTTTTTTTTTCAAATTAACTTTTTACCCTGTGTTATGGGTCAATTTGACCCTTTTCTAAAATAGCTCTTTCGATATCTGCTACAGATTTTAATTCTGAATGTTCAAATGATCTTATGTGTTCGTGAAAAATATGCATTTTTTTTATGTGACATTTTCATATTTTTGGATGTTTTTTAAATCATCAAGGAAAGAGAAATGATATTTGGGTCAAATCAACCTATATTATTAACTTGCATAGAAATGCATGTAAAACCAATTTACTTTTTAGAGACTTCATTTTAATGATTGGTCAATAAATGATGTTTGTGTACTGAATTACAGAAACAATGCTGTTATTAAGTGGTCTGCTATTTTTCTTCACTTGGTGTGCTACGTGTGACGAGCATCGTGTGCAGTATGTAACCAATCATTGACATAGAATAATGTTACCTTGGTCACGGGATGCAAGAAAACATTGATTCTATACAAATGCACACACAAAGTTAACCTGTGAATCAGTTTCATAGTGCACTGTGTTCTGCTTGCATTTTGTTATTTTTATGTGCAATATAACAGCACATATCGTAAATATGATTTTACTGAAGAGAAAATAAAAACAAGAACTCTTATCAAATCAGATGAAATAAGTGGCAGTGAATTGGATCACTTGTCCAATGCAGAAATGTATGGCATTCAGACAGGTATTTCAGAACCAGAAAGAGAAATTGTTCATTGTTTGAGATGTTTGTTTCCCAATTTCCAAAGATATTCATTCCTTACAAAAAAATTTTAACTGATGAACAGCTAGAACCTTTCCATGTTATGTGTCAATTTAGACAATACAGTCGGACATCTATTTAATGAAGTCGCTAAACCGTGAAAAAGTTTGTTGTTGTATTTGTTTATATTTAAAAATTGTTTATATTTAGAGGTTCATCTTTCAATATACTTTATAAACTACATAAAACAAATTTTAAATTCATAAACATTATATATTTAAAAAGTAATTATTCACACCTTTTTTTTAAAATTAATATCTATTTATTTTATATCTTATCTATCAAAAAAAAAAAAAAGACTGCAAGGAAAGGAATATACTGTGTATTTCAAACATTAAAATAATTTTATATTAAAATTAATGAATTTTATGGTCATTTTCTAATTTAAAGCATACAAATCATTTTAAACATACATTATTTTATAACTAAAAATTCTAAACATATATTATCACATGCATCCTTAAATTTAATTACTCATAAAATCTGTTAATTTTGAGTTTCTTTGTTTGAAAAAATGCTTTGTTTCATAATATGCCTCACATCTTTGCAATGCACCAAAAATCCCTTCTGGTGTATTTTTCCATATCTTTTCTTAAATTTTTCTAGCCATCCATTATTTAGAAATTGGTTGTATCTCAATGCTTTCGCAAATTGAAGAGCTTTCTCTATTATGAAAGGTCCAGAATATCTCGCTTTGTGTGTATCCACTTCAAAACTGCCTTGTCAGCATCTTCATAGATACATGTTCTTTATTGTTTTGAACAAGAATTTGATGAATAATAATTTTGTAACTTATCTCTATTATTTTTTAATAATTGATAAGCTGTTTGGAGGAATGCCAAATTTTACAGCAATAGCCTTTTTCTTGACACCTCTATCCACTTCATAAAGAATTGGATACAAAGGTTGTATATAGTCATGTAGGAGCATAAGATGGCTTAAAGTGTGGAATGAAAGAGAAAACACCTTGGTAATGTTTACAAAGCAGGAATAATGCTGTTGAATAAAAATCTAAGTTGCATTAGGCCGTAATGCACAACACTGTAACCTAGGCCTGACAAATGCATGTGGCAGTGATGCTTTTCTGTATTGTATAATAGCATGATGGATGAAAATGTTTTGTGAAAGGTGTTATAAAAACCATGATATTTTTATTTTCTTACAAATTCTATTTTTCCTTATGTTATTTCACTTCACTTTAAAAACTTCACACACCCACGTAAGGTGTGTTCAGCACTGTATCATCTGAAGTTGACATTTGTTATTGCACATGACATTGGCACAGTGATACTGCACCACACTATAGGACAGAATGTTAATACTGCCAACTGCTGTGAATTTCTGAGATTATTTGCACTCAGGAGAAAGCAACACCATTTGTTGCCTTCAAATGAACTATACTTCATAACAATATCCAATATCATATATTGCAAATGCTGTCGCAGATCTCTTCAAGGTGGCAGTGAAAGATACTGAAACATCCACCATATTCATCCATAATGAATTTGTATAACTATGACCTTTTTGCCAAAATGGAGAGGAGGGGGGGGGGACACACACAAGGGATCCATTTTAACAGTAGACAGGAGGTTATCTGTGCTATAGGATGATTGGATTAAAGGACATCACCAGAAGTGAACATGCTGATAACATATGGCATTTTTCCATCATATGACTGGAGGTGTTAGACATAAGAGTTGATTATATTCTGAAAATATAAATTTTTGTACTTATGATAGTAAAGTAATTTCATATCTATTGCTATATTGCTACTACTTTGTATCCAACCCTTTTGATGTTTGACAACACATTAGAAATTTGTGCAATTTCTTTTTGCAACAAAATTCTTATTTTAATAATATTGTGTTGGTCTGAAAATTTATTATTTGATTTGATTCAGTCTGTTTATTTTTTAAGTCGATGTTTTTGGGTTACCTAATATTTAGAATAAAATCTAAGTAGCGTTTTATTTATTACCATTTATTAGAAATAGATTTTTATTAATTTTTGGTTTTGAAAAATAATTTGTAAATATTTACTAGAGTTATTGTTTTTGAAAAAAGTTTATCTTGTGTTGTTCTGCCCCAACATTCTGTTTATTTTTATTTTTTTTATT
The DNA here is from genome assembly GCA_019973975.1 of Trichonephila clavata. NCBI lineage: Eukaryota > Metazoa > Arthropoda > Arachnida > Araneae > Nephilidae > Trichonephila > Trichonephila clavata. Next base: position 153,776 of record BMAO01001517.1, on the reverse strand, counting down.
TATTATATAATGATTAAATTTATTAAATATTTTATATTTTTCTTCTGAATAGGTTTTATAATGATGACTCCTCAACTTTTTATCAATTACAAACTGAAATCAGTTGCTCATCTTCCTTGGCGAATGTTGTCTTATAAGTTCCTCAATACATTTATTGATGACATATTTGCTTTTGTGATCAAGATGCCAACCATGTACAGATTAGGTTGCTTTAGAGATGGTATGCATTTTTATTTAATGTCCCTTAAAATTTTTATAATTTTATTGTAATTAATCACACATAGCTCTTCCTTGTTCCCTTTTACTAACTCTTCAACATCACTTACATACAGATCTTTGAGCCTGTCCATAAAAATGATATCCTCTAATATTGCCATAGCCTTGAAGTCCTTTTTAAGTGCTGCTTCTTGCCATAAATTCCTCCAAATTCAGTTGAATGTTCTATTGGAAAGTTCCTTCCAGGCTTTGTCAATGAGATGCATATGAATTTAAATTCCCATGTTTGAGTTTCACGACTTGATGCAGTAAATAAAAGACATAAACAAGCATCATTTGGCGCAGAAGACTTTTCCAAACAAAAATCACATAGTTATAGTAGGAATTAATTAATGGATATTACTAAAGCTTGTGAACAGCTGTGACAAAATGACAGGTCTCTCCCTCCCTTTTTTTACAAAAACCAAATTTAATATACTAAGGATATAAGCGTATACTGTTATTTATTTGGGTCCCTTAAAGAATAAAGCTGTTGTATTGTAAAATGTTAGCAATGACTCCTAATTAGACTCCCACTCCATTATGAAAATGAGATATTCCACTTTCGGTTTTCAGTGTTTATAAATCTCCAATCTCAACTTGCTTATTACTTTTGATGATTATTCAGTCTTTCATTAAGTGGTTGCTAGTAATTTTTATTAAAGCATTTAAATAAACACAATATTTAATTCTAAAGGAATTATTCCTTTTGCATCATTTAAGTTATATTCCAAATAATGTGTATCACAAGGTTATTCTGAAGTGGGTAATTACTGGGGTATCTGTTTACACTGTATGTGTGTATTAGGGTGGGCTGAAAATCCTCTTTCCCTTTTTCTCTATTGCTATACCATCGAAAATTTACTTAAAAGAGCCCCCCCCCCCCAATTTTTATAGTGCATTGCGCTTGAAGTTTTGAAAAACGGAAACATTTCTGATTCACTGTAATTTGTAGTTTGAGATCAGTCCAGAGATGGAGGTGATACGCATTCTTAATTATAAAAATATTTACAGTTTACACTTCATTTTTCATATACTGAAGTGTGGATTGAGATACAAGGCACATCTTTGAAGGTGCTATAAATATTTATGGCCTAAAAGTTATAAACTGTGGTTGCCTTTTGATGATGGGGAACAGACATCGCCTCTGATGCATCTCCTGTTTGCAGTATTTATACCCTGTCCAATAGGTTGCAAGAAGGTTGGGGTAAGAAGTGTACCCCTTTGTTGTATATTTCAGTGTTCCATTTTATAATAGAGATTGCAGAATATTTATTTATCTGCTTTTGAGATCCTAATAAATTTGAAGCTCTTAAATTTGAATTTTGAGTAATTTATTAAATTGTTTTAAAATGCTTTAAAACAGATTATTAATTGCCATACTTGATTATGATTATTACTATTTCAGATATTGTATTCTTCATTTATTTATACCAAAGATGGATATATCGTGTTGATCCAAAAAGAATGAATGAATTTGGAACTAGTGGTGAAACTGAAATCCAGCATTCAGAAGCCAATGGTACAGTTTGTACAACTACGGAAAAACCATTAGAAGAAAAGAAGCAAGATTAATTATTTATTGTGTATAAGTTGTTTTTTTTAAAGAAAGGGTTGTTGTGTGATTGTAAATTCTGTGTTGTTTTTGGTACTACATTGCTTGTAAAAAGAAGTACCTATTTTTTCTTTGTTTGTATAAAACAATACACTTGATAGGAAATTGTCTAATTCAGTGTTCAGTAAAATCTGTGTATTACAATTGCTGTTAGGCAGTTTAGCTTGTGTCCTTGTCCATAACTCATGAATAGATGGGGTCCATGTTTTTCTTCTAATATTCGAAATTCTATGTAGAGCAACCTATTTCTGTAAAAGTGCTATCTAAATTAGTAAAAATAAAAATGTCTGGATTTTCTTCATTTTAAATAAAATTTAAATATTTCTTCCAGTTATTTTGGTGATTTGGTTTCATAGTTTTGGTTTTTCAAGGCCATTGAATAGATATCATTATTTGCATGTTCTATTGCAAAAATATTTATTTTAAAAAGTCATTCACATTTTTAGTTTTTTTTTCTTATTATACTACAGTGTAGTGTATTAATGGTTGAAGTTTGATGTCTTATTTTTTCTGTATTATCATTTTTTTTTTAGAATTTGGATTTTGCCAAAGAGTATTGCTAAAGGAAATGGGGGGGGGGGTCACTTAGCTGTGATATGCTTCATAATGTACCATTATACATTATTTCTTCAAAACTAAGAAAATTTCAATTTAATACTTTTTTAATGCTGGTGACTAAGTCCAGTTTTCTGTGTCATAATAGTATGTAATGTAGATTTATTCTTATTTATTAGAATTTTTTTAATTAAAACTTGGAGTAAAAAAGAAATGTTTTAATTTTTTTATAAGCTTGATTTTGAACCTTCCTTATTTACTTTATATTTTTACTCGGGAAAAACGCATCTGATGTAATAGTTATATTAATAAATAGTGTTTGTGTGAAAAGTTTTATATTTTAATGCCTTTTTGCACATATAATATTTTTTACATATTCATTAAATGAAATGCATTTTATTCCATAATTTATTTAATTTGAATAAATGTAAAATTAAATTAATCAAACTGAAGTTGTGTTTTTATTTATAAGGGTTTTTTTTTTTGTCAATGCATTTTAATTTGCGATTCTTTTAAATGTATTCCAAATATAATAACTAAATTCTAAGATCCATGTTTCAATATTTTTAAAGAGGCTAATAGTTTTTTTAATTAGTCAAATTTTTATGTAGGTAAAACAATTGAGTATCAAGAAGTAATTTATATATTTAATGTTAAGAATTTCTTCAGATCGTTTGCTCCTCATGTTCTATATAGTGAAATACATTTTTTTTTATTAGAATATTACTTGCCTATTTTATACTTAAGTGTTTTAAATTATGTAGTAGGGTTTTTCTCTCCCAATACATTAATTTATATTTCTGTAATTCAGTAAATTGCTAAAATCATGCTTACCATTTATTTTGGAATATAACAGAATTATTTCTAAAAAGTTAATTACAGCAAGTAAAATTAATTACTGAAGCTGTTATCACCTATTCAAATTTAAAATAAAGTTTTCAAAATCTAAAACTAAACCATTGTTGCTTGTTTTGTTTTTTCTTCTAAATATATTTCTTCTAATTTTTCATAAAAGTATTTTATTATTTTTTTTTTACCTTTTTTTTAAAAAAACATTTTTCTGTTTTAAAGTTTAAATCACAGTTTAGTTTTTGAAAAACTTTCCATTCATTTCAAGCTCTTTTTAAAGATACTTTATAAAAAATTATAATGAATTGATTACCTCATATTTTATTGAAATATTCTTGTAAATATACCTCAGTTAAATTTTGCTGCAATTATATGTGTAATTACATGACTGAAAACAGCATCAGCATATTATGTAAACTAAGATAAATACAGTTATTCAACTTTTAAAAAAATATTTAATATTATTCTTTGTATGAATAATTAAGCTTCCTCTTATTTTATTTAAATATTCCTGTGGTTATATTAATATACTTTTAAAATTCGCTTGAAATATACTTTCAGTTAAATTGTACTGCCATTATAAGTGTAATTATTTGGCTGAAAATAGCTTTGACATTATGTAAACTAAGAAAAATACAGTTATCAAAGTATCATACAATGCTTAATATTATTCTTTGTATTCATAATTCACTTCCTCTTATTTGCAATTTTCTTAGATAAAAATTTACTTTACTACAAAATAGTGTCAGTTAATAGAACTCAAAAACTGGAAATTTTTTTATTTTTAACCTAATCTCTCCATTTTTTAAAAAAAATGACAGTCATGTATCATCAATATTTAACAATCAGTTTTAAAAGTATGGAAATATTGAATGAAATATCAAAGTGTTAAAATTTTACTCATTGGTGTAGTTGTGTTACGATTGTAAATTATTTTTGCCCACTTCTGATAGCTAGGAATTAACTTCAGAGTTACCTTTTCAGAAAAATAGATTTTGGGGAAAATGCATTATAGGTATTATAAAAAGATCCGAGTATTTTCCATGATGCGGTGTTTTAAGTATAAAAATGTTTCTTTTATCAATTCATTAGTTGTGTTAAAATTTTTATTCTCTATAAAAAACATGGTTTTGATAGTAAGCTATCTATTTAATAAAATTTGGAAATCTGTACTATGATTTTTGCGTCTGCATATTTAAAAGTGCTATTCTTTCCTGATATGGTCAACAAAATGTATTTTAAATACCTTTATATATGTGTTTATTAGTGTAAATTCAATTTTCTTTTTACTTTTATAAGTTGATATATATTGATTTATATTTTCTTGGCTTTCTTTTGTGTTTCAGTTCTTGTATTCTTTCTCCACCTCTGTAGGAAATAATTTTAAGAGTATTGTTGCATATTTTTCAATATAAAAGTATATTTAAATAATTTTTCTAAGTTAGTACCAAGAAAATATGTTAAGGGATCAATGCTTTTTAAATAGAAGCATAAATGGAGTAGTTCAAGTTGGTTTATAAGTTAGAATGAATATTTGTTGAATCTTTAATTTTGTATCATATGTAAAATTTATTTTGCTACATCTTGTAAAATTCAACAAAGGCAGGCTCAATAAAATTTCACAAGAGAAACTATGGAAACGATTAAGAATCTCTGAAAATATTTTCCTTTTGGTGTGCATTGTAAAGAAAGGGAAATATTTTTTATATAATTTTTCGAATATATACATAAAGTGTATTTTCTTCTTTTTTTTTTTTTTTTGTGGAGGTATGGGATTCTGCGCTGTTTTAAATATTTCTTCCTTAAAGCATACAATTTGTTTTTCCTCAAGATATTAACATGCATAGAAAGATATAACATTATATAGAAAAATCTGTTAATAAAAATTTGAATTCTAAATTTATGTACAAGCATGTTTTGTAATATTTACATTCTCAATAATTATGTTGATTTTTAAATACGTTAAAATCTGAAATGAATATAACAGTTATTTTTAATAAATTTTTATCATGAGAAAATTGATATATTCATTTGAAACATGTTTTTGAGGTATTGCATTTTCAAAAAACTTTTTAAGTGGGAAAGATTATGAGGGGGGTGGGGATATGTGATAAAAGAATTTCTAACACTTGCTTTTAATGTATTTTTGTTATCCATACCAATAAAAAAAATTCTTAGCACTCTTTGCATGTTTTCTTCCTTTTTTTATTTTATAAAATAAATTAATTTTTATATAGATTGCTTTTGAAAATTTTATAATATTTTGTATGTTTTAAGCTGTTTTTATATACAAATATTACTACTTTTGAACACAAAGCATATGGCCAAAATGTATTGTAGTTAATTAAAACCTTTTTTTAAATTTTATCTCATAATTATTTGGATGTTAGTTGATAAATATCTATTAATTTATATAAGGAGAGTTTTTTTTTTTGTGAAATGTTTTATTTTGCATCATTGAAATGAAAATTTAAAACTAATAACTTAATTGTATTTGTGAAATCAGTTTAATATTTTTTTAAAATTATATTACAATTTATAAATATTAGAAAATTCAGCAGAATGAGAGATGCGCAGGGCTATTTAATAAGAATGAGCCCAGAAAAAACAGTATTGAAAATTTTTAACGCAACTCCCTCTAATAAAAGACTAAAGGGAAGGTCCAAAAGGAGGTGGAAAAACTGTGTGGATCAGGATTTTGCCATTCTAAAAGTGAAGAACTGGAGATCAATTGCTGGGAGAAGGGCAGAATGGAAAAAACATCTGATGAAGGCTCAGGCCCTCAAAGGGCTGTGATGCTAATGCTGATGATGAAATATTAGAAATTTGTGTGCTATAATTATATTTCTGGAAATAGACTTTATTTGAGTAGTAGACTTATAGTTACAGAATGTTTTAATTATGTAAGGTCCTGGATTATACATGGTTACTTTACAGTTTTAATTGGGCATTAAAATTAATATTCTATTTTTTTTAAAAATTTAATCACTTAATTTAAATAAAAAGATGTAATTTTCATACTAAGTATTCTTAAACATTCTCATGTGATTATACACCTCTCTCTTCAAAAAAAGAAAATGAACCTTAAAAATAGCCTGTTTTCATCTGCAAATTCCAATGTGCCAATTATGCATATGATTAAATGTTAACTTCGATCATGGTGCTTTTTTCATTTATCCAGCTAACGTTATTTTAAACAGGCAACTATTGCAGACAGCTTTTCTTATTCTCATTGTCAGCATTACAGTTTACTGGAGATAAACAATACCATTGCAGTATTGTTGAAGGCTATCTCAAGGGTTACCAATTTTGTTTATGGACCTTTTGAATTCTAACTTAAGTATATTGACCTTTACATGTGCATATATAATATTCCTAAATGAAATGTTTAATTGTAAAATTTTAAAATCTAATAATTGAACAATGATGTATATTGTAAAAATGTATATAAATTTTGATTCACATTTAACTGAAAAATATCTTTTCTAACAGAAATAATATATTATTTCAAACATATACAAGTTTATTCCTATAAATAGGCTATAACAATGATATTCTTGCAGTTGATGTTTTGCTATTTGTATATTAATTTTGTAGGTTCACTTTTTAATTTTGCTATTTTAAGTCCATTACGATTTTTCAACAATTCTTGCTTAACTAAAACGACATTATGCAAAGTAAAATGTATAAACGATCGACAAAATACGATTATCTTCTAGTAAAGAATTCCTAGACTTTTCTATATCGATTAATATTTTTATCAGGAACTAGTTCATATTATTTTACATTAAAGCACAGTTGTCCTAAAATCAGTATTTACCGCGCTCTGCTGCGTAACGAGGATGATCCCTCTGACCCGGTTTCCACACTAGTTGAACATGATACGGATAAATTATTCATCCGTCATGTTTTGTGTGATGCATGCAATTGCCTAACCACTGCTGCTAGTGTACTTGTACTTGCCTGATCAAATACCATATCCAGAATAGCTTCTTCCGCAGCTAACATTCCTTCATCTTTGCGCGACCGGGAAGCGAGAAAAAATACCTTTTCGTAGCTGAGTTTTGTTTTGGAGCGCCTAGCCCGTCAGGGCTTTTATCTCCTGTCTTGAGGGTGATGGAACATGATTGCTTATAACTTGCCCATTTTTAGCAATTAAGGAAGAAAAATTGAAATAAAATTTAAAATAGATAAGATTATGAGAAATATTACAATTAATAAGAATTTAAGGTGAAAACAGAAACTTTACTTGGAAATGGAAAATTATTGATGATCAGAGCTTAGAGTTTTACATGAGATTCCCTCGGCCAATAGGGGCTTTGGGAGGTTTAACTCACCGCCCAATGGGGTAGCATTTATCATGTTGTGATTGTGAGTGGTGTGAGGTTATCTCCTTTCCCGCGGAGCGAGAGGGAGTAACCTGATTGGATGTTGCGTTAATGTGTTGACTTCGAACCCGGAGGGGGTGCCGTGTCCGTGTGTGAGGACTACCATCGACCGTATGGCTTTTGGAGCCCTCTGATTGGTTGTTGCTGTCTGACGTGGGAAATGGAACTGAAAAATACGAAACTTTTCACATACAACTGTCGATGCAAGAATCAAATGTTTAACGGTTGAAAAAACGCCCTCCGTACAATCGTTGAGCCTCTGACCCATTTGCAGTTCTGAAGATAAAAATCCCCCATCTAGGGCTCCGCCGGCATGTATCACATCCGTAAGCTGCACACACTTTCTAACTCTATTTTGAGACAGATAGTGAACGCTCCCTGGTATGTTAGGAATGAAGTCATTTACCGTGATTTAAAAGTGCAACCCACTCTTCCTTTCATACAAAATATCTCAAAACGTTTTTTTGATAAAATTCCACAAGTTCCCAACGAACTTATACAAAATCAGCCTGCATATGATCCAGCAGTGCCTTCCTTGCTCAAAAGACCAAGAGCTCTCCTCGGCCAGCATTTCGTGAACTTCCCCTACGCCAAACGGCTCAGGGTGTAATTCACCAGAAATGCAATTGGGAACTTTAAAAAAATTTTTAGCAAAACTTTTTCTTATGTCATCTTTTTTGTTAAGGCTTAAACTCCCTATTACTCCTGTATTTATTATAGCGCCGTGCTGGGAGTCACGGTTTAAACTATTTTATGAAGCATGATTCGGCGCGGCCGTGAATCGAGTGGGTGTCCCCTTCGATTCAATTTTGCGCTTGGATCATCTTCAGTCTCTTTCCCCGGCCACCAGATGGTAGCACGGGACCTCTTTTGTTTTAATTATATCAGTATCTCATTTTATTATTTTTCATTTTGTTAAATGACTTCATTTCCCCATAAATCAACGCGAGCTGACATGGCGCCCGTTCGCGATACTCCTTTTTATTCTATTTCATACTTTTTAGCTGGCAATTGAGCAAGATGGTTCCAAAATAAAAATACTTTTTCTAAATTATTTTTCTGTCTCCCATAGTTTTTCTTTTCTCTGGTTTTCTTACAACTCATGTTGTTCGAAACCTTTTGATCCGGCCGTTCACTCCGAACGTGCCATCTGTATTTTCCACGCCCACCGATAGGATTGAATGGCTCAGCCAATCATATCACTGGGAGGCTCAGCCCACCCAGTGAAACCTATCGAATGGGCCAATCGTTTCAAGGCGCACGGACTTCGTCCGCTCGCTATCTTTAGCAGGCGTAATGCCAATGCCCATAAATTATCCTCTTAACTTTAAAATTTTTTCTTATGTTAATTTATGTAATTCTAATTTCTGTAACTTAATTTAATAATTCTGATGTGGAGGTACACCCCCTTCGGGAGTAGGAACTCCGTAACTTTACACGCCTCTTGCCTCTGAAAATAAAATTCATATCGGAGCCTTTTACCAAAGGGCAGCATCTTACGATACGTTTCTACTGCGATTGACGTCTATACATTCAGATCAGCGACTTTTATATATTGATCGAGGCGTAATTCTTCATCCCATATTAAATTTATATGTTAGTGTAGAGTTCTCTCTTCTCCCGATAATTTGCAACACAAGAATGAAACTTTAACGTGTGCATATATGGACTAAGTTTTCAAATGCGCCAGCACCTTTGCGTTTTAATTCCGACCATGCATTCTTTGATGAAAGTTGTTTTGAAGTACACTCTCTCATCTTCAAATTTTGCCCATCTTTTATGAATCAACCTGCATAATCCTCCTCCCCTAATTTTGTAATTATACATTACATGCATACATAACACTAACCTTAGAATTAACTCCATATCTGTGGGTACGTCACACGCTATAAATGACCTCTTGGTCACGGTAGCCAATTGGTCATGATTTCATGGCTAAAGTTATTTTTTTTAAGTTCAAATCCCGATGGCATAAAGACTCCTCATATAGAGAGTCTGATTCACATAAATCTGTTGAGGCTAGATTTTTTCACGTTGGCGTTGTGGAGAATTTTGGAAAATAAAATGCTAATTCAAAACCGTGATCAAATTTATGAGATCTGTCGCCGAATGTCTTCGTGTTGCTTCAGAGAACATTAATAAACAGTCACATACAGTGACGTAGCTACCAATGGGCTAGGCGGTGCCGGGCAATGGAGCCCTCAAGCTCAGAGGGGCCCTCGGATCCTGACCACCAAGCAAGCCATTCTTGCGATAATTTCCTCCACATTTAAGAAGTAAATATAAAATTTTGCAACACTGCTATAATCATGGCAACTCAGTTGAAAGTAATTTCGAACTTGTAGGGAATTTTCTTTCCGTTGTTTGTATAGTGATATAGTGTTGCGAACTTAACGTATCGAAAAGTTTATATTTTCTTCAATTTTTTCATTTTCTTATAAACTGTTTCTTGAAAATAAATGTCAAGTGACATGAAAAATCTTACATTACATTTTTATAAAAAAACCTACACTAGAAGAAATTCCTTTCTGGTTACATTCTATTTTTATTAACTATATGATTCATAATAAACTTGTTTCAATATTTCGCAATCTACTTGCATCTGCACTAAAGTGATGTAATTTTGCTTCTCTCTCCCTCTGATCTTTTTGCAGAGTTTTTTTTCTAATTATCATAATCTTATATTGCATTGCATTTTCTTGTTCATGCATATTTTTTTGTATCATTTCCTGTTTATCTGGATGAACCATTTTGTACCTCTATGTGAGTTCGATCCTCCCGAATAAATAAATACCCAGGGATTCCCCAACGGCATTTCGTAGCGTAGCATTGTGTTTTTTTTATCATTCTAACATCAGTAAGTATTTGAACACACAGAGGCGGCGTAAGGCGTGGGCCACGGCCTAGCGCTACATAGGGCCTCGCGTCTCAAAACCGAAATAAATTAAACGAAAAGAAAGGAAAATCCAAAAATGCATACCACAGGATTTTTTATAATTTATAAATTAGAAAATTCTCAGCTCTAAATCTTTTTTACTAAAAGATTTTGAAAAATGTATATATTTACTTTTTTGAAAAAGATATTATATTTATCGGTGCATGGAAGCATATGAACAAACAATTCGTGAAAATATTGTTTTCCATTTTCTTTTTTTTTAAATTTCTCAATTTTGTCATTTCTGCTCATTTGTTCATATTTATTATGACAACATTAGCTGGAGTTAAGCTGCTATCATGCGGTGAGTCCCCGGTTAGAGATGGGGTATAGCTCGGGACTTCCCATGATAAGAAAGCCAATTAAAGCATCGCATGCAGACGCAGTCTCGCTTCATGTTTCTACATCATATTATAAACTTTAAAAGTATTTGATGTGAGAATAAATAATAGTGGTGCTGGGCATTTTTCATAATTTATCAATCATGTCAGGCATAGGCACAAAGAGAGATAGAGATAAAGGGAGAAAATGGGAATCTGGTGCAGCAAAAAGAAAAAACGGAAAGAGTTGTATCCAACCAGGTTTAAGTTTAGGTATAATGAAATATCTCAGTCAGGGGGGGGGGACTGAATTTGGTAGTACAGAATCAAATTAATTGGTTCCTTCGACTTCTCAACACCATTTATCCGTATCCGAGTCTCCGTTGAATTTGGAAGTTACTCCAGATACGCCGACTATTGATACCGAACGACGAAAATCGGAAACAGAAGTAGGACCAAAAGTTTGCCAATCATAATCTGACGTTGTGATTTCTGTGTTCAGTTGAGTAACATAAGTCACAATCAAGAGAAAGAGATTGAGATTAGTTCTTCGCCTGTGAACAGAGATGCCAGTGACGTAGTGAAACAAGCATTTTCCAATTTTGACCCGGGATTGTGTACGTTTCCCATAACAGATGCTCATCAATCATGATGTAGTTCAAAGCGGTGCCACACAGCAGTTAAATAAGAGTGCTGAATATTATCCTAAAGATGATGATCATAGACCCTTTTCCGATTTTCATTTCTCAAGAAAACTAATTAATGGTGAAACTCAACGTCGTCGTTGGTTGGTTTATTCAAGTACTAAAAATAAAGTTTTCTGTTTTCCATGCAAACTATTTGGCAATTTACAAACTCAAATGGTACAGGAAGGGGGCTGTGATTGGAAACACTTTTAAGTAGTATTTTACATAGACATGAGAATACCAAAGAACATATGGCGCATGCACCGCGATAGATAACAATTGGAATCCAATCAATTACATTAGAGAAGTGAATAAAGCACGGAAAAAACATTAGACCGAAAAAACGAAAGACGAATAATTGAATTTAAAAAACATTGGTACAATTTGTTTGAGAGATTAGCTGATATCATAAATTTTTTAGCCTATCATAAAACTGGCGTTTAGAGTTCACAGAGAATCTCTCAAAACAGACAAAGACACTAAGAATTCTGGAAACGTCATATAGACTTTTTAAATTGATATCTAAATACGATCCTACGTTACAGGAACATATAAATAACTTGTGCACATCATTATCTAAGCCACGATATTCAAATGAATTGATCACAATCATGTCAAACATAGTTACCAGTGAAGTGATTAGTGGGAGAAAAGAGGCAAAATATTATTCTTTTTTACTCGACTGCACTAGAGACTGTAGTAGAATTGAAGAAATGTCAGTCACACACACACATCTTACTACATCAACTCGAAGTATAGAAGAAAACTTGATTTGATTTTTTGCTGTCACTGAAACGACTGGAGAATATTTGGCCAATACAATACTTGGAGAGCTAGAAAAAAAATGGCTTAGATATTCAGAACTGTCGTGGACAATAGTGCAAATATGGTAGGCATAAATAGTGGAGTTAAACATTAAATATAAATCCCAGGGCATTTTTCCCACCTTGCGGTTGTCATAGCTGGAATCTGTTATTTGTATACGCAGCTAATTAATCAATGGCAACAAAACCATTTTTTGGTTTGATTCAGTAGATTTTTTTTTGTGCTGTTTTTCCAAGTTTTTGCAAACGCTGGAAAATTATCAAAGATAAGTTAAAGCTTACTATTAAACCTTTATCAGATACAAGATGGGAAAGCAAAATCAAAGCGTTGAAGGCCGCGTTATTAAAATTTGATGTTGCTGTTGAAAACATAGAAAACTTAAAAAACCCAAACGGAACAATCCGACACACTCAGCGATTGCGATTCCATTTTAAATGAAATTTTCTGTTTGGAATTGATCGTATCATTACATGTATGGTATGAGTTATTAACGCGTGTCAATACCATAAGCAAATTAAGGTATTGTACAAACCCATTTATGTATTACTCTCTCTTGAACATTTGCGTATATTTTGTAGCTTGATCAAAGAGTATAGGCCAACTGGATTCGGAAAATGTTTGTCTGACGTTCGTAAGTTTATTGAGAAAAGCAGTTATGACTTTCCAAAAAATTCTAAAAATAAAAGGGTAACCAAAAAGAAAAGGATGTTTGATTATGAAGACGGCGATCAACCTATAGAGTCTGTCATATGCATGAAGCAGAATTTTTTAATACAATGATTGATTCTGTGATAAGCAATATGGGTTCAAGATTTCTATTTAAATCATTTGGAAAATTTTGGTTTTCTCTTACTTACGCAAGTTTAAAATATTCCAAAAGAGCAAATACTGAAGAACTCAAGTTTTACACACAGCTCTGCAAGTAGGTGAGAGCAGTGACTTCCAACCTTACGAGAATTATATGAAAAATAACAAAATATGAGATCCCAAATTTACCCAACACCATTACAGTCGGGAAACATTTGCTCCAATATGGCATAGAGAACAATTTGAAAGAAATTTTCCCAAATCTTTACGTTGGCTTCCGAATTTTGTTAACAATACCTGTAAGTACCGCCTCTGCTGAGAGGAGCTTTTCAAAATCAAAACTGATAAAAAAAATTCTGTAAGAAATACAATGTGGGCCAGGAAGACTTTCAGCTTTGGCAGTTTTATCTATTGAAGCAGATATAGCATCTAAGAGAAATTATGAACCAATCATTAAAGATTTCAGCAAAACTAAAAGTAAAAAAATTCTGTTTTTTTAATTTTTTCTTCTTTTTTCATTATTGTTTAATGTGCCAAATAAATATGAGTAAAAAGTTTGGTTTTTTTTACTTCATGAATAAATTGTTTTTTAAATTTTATAAAACCTTTTCTTACGCCACCCGAAGGCCTCGCGAAATGCATCTTGCCCACATTAAGTTCAGGTCTCGCGCCGCCACTGTGAACACATACGGATTGTATTTCATAAATTAAAAAACTATAACTATAGATAAAAAAAAAAGAAACCCAGAAGAGCATTTAAGCGCAAACAACACCAAGATAGAGAAGATAGAAAACAAAAACTACCCAAAATTGACAAATTGAACCTACTGAAGGAAATTCGATAGTTATTGCAGTTAAAGATACCGCTGTTGACGAGGCAAATTTATAGAAATGATTTCGAATCATTCAAGAGCAAAGGAAGAGCAAGAAAATGTATAGATTCCCATCTTCAAGAAAAATGCAATTGATGAATTAGCTTCTGATCACCGATTTCTAAAACGGGAAAGAAATATTTCAAATTTCTATATTCAGTAAGGTACTCACAGTATTAGCTCACTTAAATACATGGCTTACTAGAATAAGTGCAGTCAGTCAAACATTAAATTTTCTAAGACCAACATTTTTACTAGGTGTAAATGAAACAACTTTGTTACAAAAGTGTGACGATTTTCAAAATAAGTATTCTGATATAATTGGCTCAAACTTCCCCTTCAATTTCTATCTATCTATCTATATACACTGCTGGCCACCGTAAATGCAACACCAAGAAAGACAAGAGATAGCACAACAAAATTTATTTTGTAGATAACATGTGACCAAGTATCAAATGATTAAATTTATAGACTTCTGTGAAGTGCGGTTTCTGCCAGAATCAGTAGCCAGAGTAGCCACCATTGTTGGAGATCACCACTGCCACACGCCTCGGCATTGATTCAAAGAGACTTTGGATGTGTTCTTGGGGTACAGCAGACCAAGCAGCTTCCACACGTTGCCAAAGCTGATCTGGTGTGGCAACTGGGGTTGTAATCTGGGTCAATCGTTGAACAACCATGGACCACATGTTTTCTATCGGCAAAAGATCCGGAGAGTGAGCAGGTCAGGGAAGCAATTCAATCTGGTGATTGAGGAAGAATCTTTGGACAATGCGTGCCACGCGTGGTCGTGCATTATCCTGCTGAAATATGACTGTGGCCAAGCCCTGAAGGTAAGGAAGGACAACTGGCTCCAACACCTCGGAGATGTAGCGCTGGCTGTTTAAAGTACCGGCAATGCGTACTAGAGGAGTGCGAGAGTGATATTCAATACCGCCCCATACCATAATACACGGTGCAGGACCAGCACCTGTTCAGCATCCTCTCACCACGGTGTCTCCAGACTCGAATCCGACTATCGTTTTGTTGCAGACAGATGCGTGACTCGTCAGTAAAGACAACTTCATTCCATTCTGCTGCCCACATCCTTCTTTCATCGCACCATTGGCGGCTGAGACGTCTGTGGTTCTGTGTCAAGGGTAGACCAAGCAATGGACGTCTTGCGGACAGACCACTCTGCTATAAACGGCGTCAAATGGTACGCGCAGACACTGAATGATGCGTTACAGACTCAATGTGCTGTGCTATGGTTCGTGATGTGACTGAGCGATCCGTCACTGCCATGCGCACAATTTGCCTGTCCTTACTTGAAGTAATCCACAATATCGGTAGGCCACTATTCTTCCTTTGTCGAACTCGGATACTTGATCAAAAACTGATCGCTGTTTTCTACGAGACATAACTGATCGTTTTTTGAAAAAACACAATTGCCGAACTTGAAATCGTTGAAATCTCCAAGCCTTAAATAGCGCTTTGAGGTTGCGCCTCAGGCGTGCGTGATGTGTGTCTGCGCTGAAATTCTAATCATTTGCATATCTCACCTCCGCTAATGCATGTTGTAAATTTCATGTTTTTGGCGTGCTTCCTTCAGGGTGTTGCATTTACGGTGGCCAGCAGTGTATATAAACCTAGTTCTCCCTAAATTAACTCAGGCATGAACTGTTTGCTAATTACGCAAGGAAGTAATGAGAAAATACGAAGTGCTAGAACGCGACCTAACAGACGTATTTACTCACTCAGGCAACGTTATTATTCTATACAATTTCTGTCACTTCTGCAGCCACAAAAAGATTATTTAGCACAGAGGTTCCCTAACTTTTTTGTCTCGAAGACTCTTTGCCATGTTTTTGGTTTGGGGTAGACCCCTGCTTAATTAATATTGAATTTTTGCAAATTTATCAACTTAAATGCCTTCTTAACAGCTGTACTGCAACTACTTTAAAAGAATTAAATTTCTAACTGTAATGAAGTATAGTGTTTAAAATTTAAAAAGCATAATTAAATTAAAATTAATTAATAAATAAAACTGTTAAATGAATTAACTAAACAACAAACAAATTATTTTAATGGGAGGGATGAATCTCTACCACTACAATATCAAAATTTCAACATTTGGTATCAATCTTGTCAGGTTTAATTTTAAATCTCCTCTGTTAGTAGTGTCCAGAGTTTCTCTCTCTCTTTCTTTCTTTTTTTTCCGAGATTGGCAACCATGCTGAAACTCCTTCACTCTAGGAAAAGCAATGAAAAACTTTCCTCAAGATATTCCATTAGTCGGGACAAATAACAGGTTTGACTTTTTAAAGCCAAAATTGCTGGCATCCGTTTCTAAACTTTAAGATCTTCGTTAATGCTTATTAGTTCCTATTGTAATGTGACATTTTTTTTTCAATATGACCACATGAATTCATTGCCTATTGTGGTATTGCCATAGTCAAAGCATTCTCAAACCTGGTTTCAAAATCTGAATAAAAGGCATTTAAATGTTGAACTTAGGTTAAAACGTTCTGATAAATCATCTGTGACAAATTTAGAAAATTAGGGACCTCGATATTATACTTCTTTAACTTAAATCAGGAAAGAAAAGCTGAAATGGTTCTTGTTTTAATAAAAAATTATGCTGTCCCCTTGTAAATGCAAATTAACCTAGTTATTGAAACTTTTATGAAAACTAAAGCCAGGATAAGATTGTAAACCAAATTGTTAATTTCTTCCTATTTTTTATGAATATCGTTTTATTTCCTAATACCTATGTTATTATTTGTAATCTTGCTGGTTATTGTTTAATTTTTATTATTATCTATTACATTGCTTCTCGTCTTCCGTTTTAGGCAGTTCTTGAACTCTTTACAGCTGTTCTGAAAGAGGTCTGTCGTGGTGTCAAATCGAACCTGGGTGTTCACTAAAGCTCACACAAGAAAACTTATTGACATATATGTAAGTAGTATGTAGTTTTGCTTTCCTATGTTCTTCGGAGCACGATAAATAGTTGTTGTTAAATGATGGGAGGTTGGCATGGTGGATGACCCCCATCTCTCTCCTTTTCGTAATTTTTATATTCCCCTTGTTTACAGGATGTTGTTAAGATTCTTTGGACTGGGGTGCAGTCCGATACGGGGGTCGATAGTCTCATAAATTTATTTAAAATTGTAACTTTGTGCCTTAGGATTGACCAATAGAAAGCGTTGTCAAAGAATCCATGGAAGAATAATGGTAGTGATGTGTCTTCCCACGCATTACCTTATTTAAAATATTCATATATTTTTACTTTTTTACTTGATAAAACCCAACCAAGATTGGGTCCTTCATTTATCTTTTTTTCACCAGCGCCTTTGGACGCCTAGCCATGCCACTTGGTCACATACAATTAATGAGGTTATATATAAGTGTTGCGACTTATATGTATATGTATATATATATACTAAAATTGTATTTTGGTTCAGCTCCTAGAGAGGATTTTAAAAATTAGGGGAAAAGGTGCCAAAAGGGTGTTTCTGAAGATCGATAACGTTGCGACGGGATGTCACTTCGATGTATAAAAAAAAATTTATCTTTTCACCACATATATCTTATTATATGTTCTACCTAACATCGTAAAATTTTTGTATCTTTAAATCAAATATTCTTCAGTGGATTCCTTCTCCTTATGAAAATCATTAATTATATATTTATATCAATGAACTCCTTTTTCAAAATTAGAATCTTCCAAATATCATGACGAAGAATATGTAAATTTATTGATTATATAATAAAAGAAAATTTAATAACATTATTTTTATTGTACAACTACAACAAACATCAATAGGAATTTGGATCCCTAAGAAAGGTGTACGTCAAAATGTTTTACTGCGATATTTTTTTATTCGATTTTACAATCGAAGCTACAGATATGTGGAATACTGAATCACGAAAGCAGAAAAACATGTTATTCTTACTGACAGTTTATCCGTTTAAGAAAAAAGTTTCCGAAATTTCAGTGGAAAATCAAATACAGTAGTTTTACATTTAAGTTTCGCCTTACAAGAATTCCTTCAAATTGTTTGTTTTGTAATATAATACGAGTCCATGCACGCAAAAGAATGGAGATTAATAAAGTAGATAAATTAGCTAAAACTGCTGAAGACACTTGAAATATTATCCCTCGGATTCAAATAAATGATCTCTTCTCGTATTTCAAAAAAAAAAAAAAAAAAAAAAAACTAAAAGGAAGTATTAAGAATAACGCACAAAGAGTGAAAGGTATCAAATTTTTCATAATGTATCATATCCTTAAAATTTGAACAATCAAGTGGTAAACAATAGACACATAAAAAGTTTTGATCAAGAAGTTACACGATCTGAAAAAAAAACATTACTATTACATGCTTTATATTTTCTATTCAAATAGATTAGCTGATATGTTCACAGATAAGCGAACTTTTTATGTTAAACTACTCTAAATACAAGGTTCTAAGAGAAATCTTGAAAATTTTTATTTCAGAACAAGGTGAATGGTCCTACTCATGAAATGCGTCCTGCGAGACAAATGTATATATCTGAAAGGTTGAAGAATTCTTAATATTGGACTCACAATTTATTACGTTTTCCCTTAAATTCTCCACTGGATTTGTCCAGGTCTTCAACTACCATTGTGGCAGTTTAGTGGTCATGGTCACGGATTCATGGAGTTCATGCCCTAGGGCCGCTTTTACACTTAGGCACGTGTCTAGGGATCCAAAACTTTGGGAGCACAAAAAATTGGAGGGTGAAAATAGAAAAACAAATTACAGCGAATGCCATCACATAGCAAGTCATAAGAAAAGTATTTCTGTCCATAAGAGAGTAAAGGTTGAAATGAGATCTGCTATGGAAAATGAAAAGCTTTACAGTTTGATGTTGCTGTGCCTTCAAAACGATATTACAATGGGAATTGATTGCAATTATGTCATTGATGATTTTGCCATGATCAAAGCTCGAAGAAAACCTTTGTAGTACAAGAACAATGATGGTGACTCAACAAAAAATAAGTATGTCTAAAAATAAAAGGTAGTAAAGCAATAAGCGATGAAAAAGATATTACACTGGCCTCCAAAAGTTAAGGAACAACCGGTTTTTTGCGCCTTATTTGCAAATGAATGAATGTAGGAACACCAAATTTGGCTGACATGTGCACAAAACAGTTATGTATTGATTGCAAGATAGAGGTTTACACAACGAAAATTCAAAAATGATTTACAACAAAAAAAAAGGCAATCTCGCTGAAAAAGTCCATTCTTGGAATAAATAATAATCACACTTTTATGTGGTAAAATGTCATAGAAACATAACAAAAATGGGTTTTAGTAAGAGATGTGGTCTCCCCTAGCTTGAATGCATTGGCAGCATCGAACTTCCATGCTGTCAATTAAGCTGTCGGTTACCGAAATGGGAAGCGAAGTCCAGACACGGAGTAAGCTTTGTTCCAGCTCTCCTAAAGACCAAAGACCTTGAAGGAGAACTTAAAGCAACAACCTGTCTACCATGATAGTTCCAAAGATGCTCTATCAGATTTAAGTTTGGAGATAGAGCTGACCATTCCTTTCGCTCCAAACCAAGACCCTCAAGATATACCTCAACAATTACACCTCGATGAGGTAGTGCATTAACATCCATCAGAATGAAGTCATTGCCAATTGTACCGGCATACGGGCGGACATATGGATCAAGGATCTCATCCCGATATCTTACATTAATCAGAGCTCTTCCCTGGAACACAAGCAGGTCAGTGTGACCACCGAATGAGATCCCTGCCCAAACCATTATTCCACCACCTCGGTAACTGTGTCTTTCAACAGTGTTGGATTGATGATATCTGGTGCTTTGTTCCCTCCAGTGAGCAGACGTCCTGAATCGTTCTACAGTGTGAATCTGGACTTGTCTGTAAAGAGTACAGAAGCCCATCACTGTCTGGTCCAGGAGACGTGTTCTCTTGCCCAAGATAAGCTGGTTCTTCTCTGTCGTCTGTTGAGGGGTGCACACACAACTGGTCGCCTTGCATAGAGACCTGAATTGTGAAGAGGCCTTTGAACCGTACTAGCGGATATTCTTCTCCCTGATGCTACAGAGTGGACTGCAGGTATTGTAGCTCGTGGTCGGCCTGGAACATATCTTCTGGACACAGATGCTTCGGTTTGATATTCATTCCAGAGACGGTGGACCACACTACGAGACACATTAAGACGCCTAGCAGCATCAGCCTGTGATAACCCCATTTCCATCCATCCGATCGCCCTCCACCTTAACGAATCGGGCAAACGGCTTCTCTTAGACATTTCGAGACCCCACTGCCCATTGTCAACAAATCTGCTAACACAACTTGTAAATCAACAAAAGTTACAAGCTTAATTACGAAAGCCTGATATGTGCATATTTTTCTCTCACTCATATATATCTGTTCTTTTCTACTAAAAAAAAGTAGCAGCTATTGTTTTTGCATGAATATGTATAAAGTTCGTTTTTATCATTTATATAAACTATAAAATTTATTGTTACTGTCATTTTTTTACAGTGAGCTTCAAAAAACATGTTGTTCCTTAAATTTTAGAGGCCAGTGTAGTTAACACGTTAAAAACAGTCCATACAATAACGTATACTCTTTACTGTTATAGCAAACGATTTCATTAATTTGCACTAATTTGCAAAAGATTGTGTGGTCACGGTAGCCTAGTGGTTGGTGTCGGACTCATGGCAGGTGTGTCATGAGTTCGAGCCTAGTACCGCTGAAGACCCGCCGTGTTGGGGAGCGATGCACGTAAAATCAGTCAAGAGCTCAAATGTCCTGGTGTGGTAGTTAGGAGAAGGGGTCGTCCTTATCACTTGACCGTGGTTCAAAATTATGAGGTGCGTCGCTAAAAAGTCCTCGGGTAGCTGAAAAGTGTGACTTTAATATTTACTTACTCATTCACACGCGAAAGAGTGTGTGCATGATCTGTGATGCCGTTAGGTAAGAAATGAACAAGAATTGCCACACCATGCCATTATCATTACCTATCCACGTAGCTAGACCTGATTGGCCCGTGTATCAAAATTCCTTGGAGGTCCTTTTTTAAAAATAAAGTATATATATATATGTAATCACATTAATAAAACTTATTTGAAAGTGTCAAAATCGTATATACACTCAAGAGCCAATTATTATGTCCACCCCTACATTTTGCAATGATTTTGGTCGCCAAAAAATAATTGACATCGCCAAGGTCCCCTATACTGCACTTTAACCAGAGCCAGCACTCGGGAGTACTTCTCCATTTGAGTCTTCCAATCCTTACTAATATTATAAACGTGAAAGTTTGGATGTATGAATGATTGTAACTCTTTCAGCAAAAATAACTGAATGGATTTTAATGAAAATTTACAACAATATAAACGCCCTCAGAATAACACATAAATTTATAAGTTATAAAGATATTAAAACGTATTGGTAGTGAAGTGTCAAAATATAACGATAATGTCAGTAAGTAGGAAAAATTCTGCCATCTGCTAGCTATTCTGGCGTGCCTTTGTAAAACCGTTAGAGTTATTCGTATATAATCACGTATACAAAAACCATGACGGCATATATCTATCTTTTATGTGTAAGCCATTATCGCCAAAATAGTGACCCATAAATACAATAAAAATTGATAATTTCAATGCCCGCTTTTTCCCCTTCATGATTTGATTATCAACGATCACTTGAAAATTGGTAAATATATGTATTCTTTTTTGGAAAAGGTTTTTGTGCAATCCTTTTGTTGTAGTTCTCCACCACCAGGTGGTGCTATAGCATATCAACTTCTCCACCGTTCAATCCATCATAAAGTTGTCAACATGGTCACAAAAATGATGTTAACGGCTCTATCTCTTATTTCGTTATGTATCCATTTAATCACCATTATAATGCCAAGGAACGGCGTTGTTTGCGAATATTACAATTTTAACATAAAATAAATGCAACAGAAAGTAAAACTAATGTATTTAACATCCAGATATAAATTATTTATACTATTTTAAGCGTTTATTACTCAAAATGTGTAACAATGTGTTACTTTTGCTGAGCAGAATCAACAGGAAATGTTTTAAATTCAACCCACACGAGTTACAGGGCGTTATAAATATAAAAATTCTTTTATCAGATGTTAGTTCTATAACCAAAATTTAAACATGTTTTGCTAGATATACAAAAGTCCGTTTTGTTACATTTGCAATTCGTAAATTAACTCATTAAAAACTTCTTTACCCTTCAGTTTGTATAATTTAATTTTTCAATCCACCCATGCGAAGAAAGGGTCTATCAGCTAGTACTTTAATAAAAAAATTGGCAGTTATAAGGACTGCCGATAGGAAATCGAAAACTTAGAGCCTTTAGTATTAAAATTTGAAATTTCATAATGTTTGAATTAAAATTATCAACATCAATCTGGTTTCACATCTATTGACACTCCGAGCAACAATAAAATGCATGTTTATATGGTTTTATTTTCAAATATATATTACAGGCTGTACAAGATCATGACAAAATATAAATACAATTCAATTGAAATAAATTAATATACAATCATATTTATAGATATTATTTGTATTTATAACTTTCAAATGTACTTGATTTTTAAAGCTTTATTTAACACAATGTATGTATCCAATAATATGTATGTATGTATGTATGTATGTAATTTGTTCGGGTGTAACGGAATCTTGCAACTCAATTTAGGCTGATGTCTTCCTCCCATTGAGCTGAAATTTTGTATACACGTTTAGTTTGGATGACAATGCATGTTTGTTATATTCAATATTGCAATTAATTAAGATATTAATTAAAACGTTAAACTAGTTTGGGCGCCAACTTGGATATATCTGCATTGTTGTAATATTTTATTGTTACAACAATGACAAAAGTTAAATCGAAGTGATACTAACCAAACTAGATTTCATAACGCGTTACTATTGACTGTGATAATTAACTTTGTCTAAAAATACATTCCACAACGTAAAAATAATCTAATTCTAGAACATAATACAATTTTTACAAATTTCTATCTATTTTCTTGATTTAAATTCAAAACAAAAAGTAGAGCTATTTTCAAATGAATTAGTACATTGTATACCTTTCTCAACGCTGCCAAGTTAAACTGAGATGGGTATTATGGAAATTCTAACTTTAACCCCTTAACTGGTTTGCCCATTTTGCCAGACTGCAAGAAAGTTAATACAACCAGTTTGCCGTGCGCTGTACAGGCACCGAAATTTTATTTCTATATTTTATTTGCACAGACATTTTATTCTATAATAAAGTTGTTATTAGTATGATGTCTTTAGGAGATACAGAGAACCGTTCATGATACTGAACTACTCTTCATTCAGAATTTTGTTGGTAATTGAAGGTGAAATTATTCACTGAAGGCAAGAATATATATTCTTGAAAATATTGGATAAAGAACAGGATTTACAAAGGCAATGTACAATGTGTTACCTAAGAAAAGGAAAATGGATAGATAATCCAAAGTCCGATATTATATCCCCATTGGAATATGACTTAGTGTTACACTATTCATATTGGCAATGTGCATAAATATCACACACACATAATCTATCAATCGTATGAAAAGTATGAACATGAAATTTTAGTAAGTGGAAAGAAACATATTTTAAGTTATATAAAGTATTCTTCATAGTACGCAGAATATGTATTAAAAGCAAACATTTAAGGAGTTTTGTGTTCAAAATTATAAATAAAAATGTATAGAAATTTTAAACCGGAGATTAAAATAAAAATCTTCCATTTCGCGCGTTCTATTAATTAATATACTTAGTTACATACGGATTAAAAATGGGCTTTTGGGAAGAGCTGGTCAATAAATTGATGACCCCGCTTAAAGTTAATCGCAAACTCAGGGCAAATATAATTATAAATCGGAAAGATCATTTGTTCGTCTCGATACAATAATATTTTTACAAAATAATAATGTTTTGGCTTCTTGATTTTTAATAAATTAAAATCGGTGCGTTCTTATGAAAATGTCATCTAAATCAACGCGCATAAATTTTTGTTTAAATGAATCGACATTCGTACTAAAACAGTTCATGATTTATCTTTTAGAATCGATCATTTAAAAATAAAATATCGAAAAATTTTTACGATTTTCAAAAATACTCAACATTTAATATTTAATAACTTTGTCATTTATGAAGAAAATCTCATAAAACTTTTTCGTGTGTGGATAATGCAGATCTGTACGAAGACAGTAAATTGCCTTAAAATTTATGATTTGCAGAAAACTTGTGTTTTTCGTCTGGTACCCTTTTGCGAAATTCATTTTAGCTCGACTGTTCGAAAATAACCATTAACACCTGTAACAACGATGGATTGAATAGGATGAACAGACAAACCTGTCAGTAACTAAAAGTAAAAATAAATTAAAGTAAAAACTTTTAGAACAAACTTAAAGCATAAAGAATAAATAATTTACCGTTAAATTTTTACTATCAACTTATAACGTCATTACAATTTATGATATAAAAGCATCGCGGTTACCTCTGCAGATAAACAGTAAATTAAATAACTTGATCTGATTGATTCCAGTTTCTTAAAATTTCAAACTAAGTAAATAAAGTGCTAATCTTGCGACAAACTTTTATATCATATAAGTGTCTCAATAACATTATAATTGATAATCTAAAAATTATTCAATCTTCTTTTAAATAAACTTTCAAACTATAAAGACCTACTATTTTCTTTATTAACTTTAGTGTTTGCATCATTGTCATCATTAATTTCAACAATACTTACACTTTTGGACTTTCAATTATTTCGTTTGTTCTAAAAATATACAAGATACAATGAAGCTATGGTAACTAAAGTAAGAAAGGAAAATGATTCAAATTTATCTATGTATCGCGTAAACCACGTAATCGTCATTTATATTTTGTAGTACTGAGTTTTGATCATTGGACATATTTAAATTAAGTGTTTCATTTAGAAATTCAATTGGTAGTAGATTTTATCATCTGCAAAAGTTAATATTGAAGTACTCCACTTAAATCATCATTTTATTATCATATTTTCATAAATTTTTCGAGTATTTCAGAACCTTGTTTTGTATAAATCATCAAATTTTCGTATAAAAATTATCTGTCCATAGACTTTCAGGCGAAATATAAACGGCAACCATAAACATGTATTGCTAATTCTCGGAATCGCAACGAGCAATGCAGTATACATTAAGATTTTCACTAAATCCATTCAACTTCCTTATAAGATTTACACAGCCCTATATAGGTCAGCTGTATAGCTACAGATATACTGCTATAAGCATTTCGTGTTGCCAGACACTTGCGAATTTCACTCATCTAAAAAGTGTCCAAGGCGAATAGCATACCACTGCGCATGCGCCAGTCAAAGCATGTCGGTGACGCGAACTCATAAGATTTCCCCTACCAAAAGTGCCCAACGCCGCTAAAGAAGTTTTCACTTCAAAAATCATTTATCCTTGGCTTTCTGGTGCTTAACGTAAAGTCGATTATCCGAACAAATAGTTCCCAGTTTGGTGCCCAATATGGCAGAAAGAAACTTTATCACTAAGGTGTAAAACAAAATAAGATCTATTAAGAAGTCTCTTATAAGTTTATCAACTGCGTATTTTAATTGTATTTACAGTATTAATGCTTTCTAATGGAAACGAATAACAAAATCTTCTTTTTTTTATGTATCAATACTATATTTTAAATATCGATTCTTAAAGCTTAATTTTTATCGTTCTGGTGGGCGAATTCGAAACAATTTTAGTGACAATATTTTGTTTGCGTAAACTTGCACTTGCCATGTTTACATGCTAGTTCAGTTGTCATGCGTTGTTTATAAAATTAGTATGTTATAATTATTATTTTAACTTTCTTAGTCATTGTTTGAATTATTTTTTACCATTTTTACCAATCGTGTATTATTTTAGCTTGCAATTTTTCTGTGATTATTGCAATTAGAAATTAAAATTTTTATTAGATGCTGTTTTTTTTATAAACAAATAAAAAAAATGGAGAAAATAATGAAGAATTTTTAATTGTGCACACATATTACTTTGTATTTGCATATGGTATTATTTTTTTAAATATTCGTGATGAATTTTAATTTTTATTTAACATTTTTATAAGCGGAAAAACTGCGAAAATTAAATGTTACATTTGTACGTAAAGATTGAAGAATAAAAAGAATAATTATAATCGTCATAAAGCATTCCTTGAATTTTTATGTTATAAAAAAGTGTTTTGTAATTCATTATAACATTAAAATGCTTATTTTATCATTTTTAAAATACAGTAGAATTAACGTTACTTTTCGATTTAAATACGCTTAAAATATTTTCAGTGTTAAATAATTTAAGGATTAATTTTAATGTAGGTATTTGAAACAACGCAGTTTTTAATGCATTTGTAATAATCACTAGCCAGAAATTATTCTCTTTAGATTTTGATTGTAAGCAATCTATTTTATCTGGAGGAAAAGGCAGCCTAAAAATGTGAAACATACATTTGATGTCATGCCAGAAACAATTGCTAAACTTTTTTTGGAGCATTCAAAATTTGCTAAAATTTTTCAATGGCATATGGTTAATATAAAAGTTTCTGGTGGTTATTCATTTTCTTTATCAAGTAAAATTTCTGGTGTTTAATGATAATGTAATGAATTTAGAACTTGCAATTATTGCAAAAAATGTTTGTAAATAGTTTTCGTTTTGAAAAAAAGATCATTGTTTAACATTGAAACAGCAATTATATCTGAAAATTTTGTTTTGCGATTATAAATTTTTTTTAAATGTTTTTGCAATAATGTCTTTTTTTTAAAAGCTTTTTTTAAACTATGGATAATTTAAAAATTATGATTCTTTAAAAAATGCTTTGAAGCTGTGTTAGCTGCATTTGAATTTAATAATTTTCTATTATATTTAATTAAATTCCTTCATATAGAAATATTTTTTGGTGTTAAATTTTATAGAAATAATGCATCTCTAAAAAAATTACAAATGTAATTATTTGATATTTTTGTATGATTTCAACTTAAATAAACTTTTAACTTTGAAACATAGGAAAATACAGTTCTTGCATATTATCCCAGCAATGTCAACATTCAAGATAACATGCCAAGTTGGCATCCCCAATTTTGCATGTGTCGTTCGCTCTAAATTGGCAATAATGATACCAAATATACTTGTTATTCCATTCTTGGTAAAATCATTTGAAAGATAAGCTAAATATACTTTTTGTGTATACAGTAATATGTGTAAAATTTTTTTTGGTACTTACGTATTATCGCAACAATCACCAAATATAATAACTCGCCGAATCGGCAATCCTGATTTCCTATGCATCATGTGTGCTGAATTGGCAACCATTTGCTTTTTTTATAAAATGTTGCCAATAGGTTGGGGTAATATGTAAGTACCATTTTTTTAGTGTTAAGCTTATTTCTGGGTTTTTATAATGAAATACTTTAATACATATCCCAGTTTGATTTGAAATTGATTTAATTTTAAATATTTTGTTCTTATTGATTTGTAATTTAGGTTCATATAAAGTTTGAAGAAATTTTCTATGCTTGTGTACGTGGATGTATAGAGAAATTTCCTTTAATGCAATATGATTGAAAAGAGATTTTGCTGAAGAAATGTTTCTCGAATGTGAGTATCTGCTTACAATAGAGTTTGGAAATAAGTTATATTAATATCCATTAAGTTCTAACTTTTTTTAAAATCTAATAATTTTATATACCTCAATAGCTTTGATGAAAATTCAACTAGACTAGGTGGTAATTAAAACAGCCTTTGCTAAAGCATTATATATATATAAACAAATAATTTATATGTTCCATATATTATTATTAATTATAAGTAATTGGAATATAGGAAATAAAAATAGATTCATTTTCTGCTTTCTAAATAACTGTAATTAAAACTTCATAAGTGATAAGAAATTTACACATTTTAGAACAGAAATGAAACTGAAGCTCAATGAAAATTTACATTTATAATAATATAAGGAATTATGCTTGCTTAATAAGTATGTAAATTATGCAATGCCATTTGAATAAAGTTGTAGAAAAAAAGTTGACATAATTCCAAGAATTAGTTATGTTTTATTCCTTCTCTTTATATACAGTAATGTCTCACTTTCATATGCTTGACTTCAGCACTCATCTATCTTAATCCTCTGTGTATTCTGCTGTTTTATGTTGGGATCATAGCAGCAAATCCAACTTTCTTCAGCAGTTAAGTTTTTCCATCATGCCTTTGTTGCAAATGCATTTGGTACTTACATATTAATGCAGCAATCCACCCCATTCAAGATAATTCACCAAGTTGGCAACCACAATTTTGCATGTGCTGTATGCGCTTAATTTGCACTCATGTACTTCATTTCATATATTGTCGCCAGTAGTTTGTTATAATACACAAGTACCATGCATTTTAATCAGACTTTATGTAGATAGATGTAATTATGTTTTTAAACAATGTTAAGCACAATCTAGCAAGCACCCATGAAACAAGGGAAAGGATCATGCGAAAGTGTGTGTGCTACCTATTAAAATATCAAGCATGACAACAAGCTCTCTTACCATGGGGTTCATTTTATATTATCACAAATTTCATGTTGATAGTTTCTTCCATCAGAACAGTGACTGCAGGACTGAGATCTCCTTCCAATTCACATAATTCTTGGCCACTTTGGACTGGTTTATACTTTTTATTTATCATAGCATCTGTATACCACTTATTATAAGCTATAACCCATGTAAGCTTGTAGCCTTTGGTAGCTATTTCCTCATGTAAAACACATCTGTTACTCACATAACACAGACATTATTAAACTTAAGAAGTGCTGATGCACACATTTTTGCTGCCTGTTCACATGGTCTTCTGATACTAATATTATTAAACTTGACCTGTTTCTGACAAATTCTTCCTTCTTTCATGTGTATGCCATAAAATGGAACTAATTATACTTATTTAATTATCATGACTGTAATGTCATTCTTTATTGAATTTGTATTAATATTATATACACTTCTGAAATTTATCTTTTATTGAGTGTATTTTATACATATTATTTGTTTTTCTTTTCTTATATTATTCATTATGTTAGAAAGGGTATAATGTATAGAAGGGTATTAGAAAGGGATGTTAGTTAGGGTGAAAAAAATTCACATTTTCTATCCTATGAAATTTATTTCCTGTATGTACTCAATCAAAAATAAAATATGATGACTATGTTTATTTTAATAAAATATTTAATAAATATTATGTTCACATTTCTATAATTTGTTTCTCTTGATTGTATGTATTAAAAATGTTTATAGAATTCTCAAAAATGTTAAATAGTTTAAAAATTATGATTATAAAAGTTCAAGATAGGCTAATGTAATCAGATAGTGTGACAGAGAGGGAGAGTTCTAGAATTTTGCTCGTAGTTTTGATCATGGGGGATTTAAACAAATTCACCAGTTGAACTCATAAAGATGAATTTTTTAAAGATAGTGTCTCTATTATTACATTACTGAATTTATGTTAATATGTGCTTAATATAATATTAAAATACATTAATGTACGTTCTTTTATTTTGGTTTTAGATTACTGCAATACATAAAAAAAACAACTAAGTAGTTAAAATGTTGCTTGAAAAATTTGCATAGTATAGTTCTAAACTAAATCAATTTCACTAATTTGTCCTGATTTTTTTTTAGAAAAATGTATTCAGAATGGATATCGGTTCCAGCCACTAGGAATGCAGAAGATAAGCGTTGGAGTGTGCTTCATACATTACCTCCCAATGCTGGAAGAGATGTAGTAATTGCTGTAGTTAAACCACTAGCAAGTAATCTTGGCATAAGCACACCATCATGTGATCCTAGTGTACTTGTCACAGACAAGCAGGTTCACTGGTGTATGGAGGTATATTTATGAAATTTTTAAGATATGTTTGTTAAAAATATAAATTTTGTTAGGCATAGTTCTTGTTAAAAATATAGTATACATTATATTATTCAATTACAAATGATTAGATCTAGAATTATATATAAATACATTTGCTAATATTATTTAAGGATTTATTACTTCTTTTGAATGAATTTTTGCTAATTTTTTCAGTTTTATTTCTGCCTAACTTAGTTCTGGTCAAAAGGAATCTGGCTAGATCTGTGTTCTAGATTATACACTATAGATCTAGAAGCTTATATTTCTAACTAGATCTTAATAGTGTTAATGTTTTTGAATTTTTATGAATGATTCTTCAAATTTTGAATCTTATTCCTTATAATTGACATTCAGGTTATTTTGATGTTTTATATATAACTTTTTATTAATCTCTGTTCAGTGGTTTGGAATAAAATTTCCAAAGTTGTCTGTCTCTAGTATTTTGCCTTCTAAAGCCATAATTAGCATAAATAAGGTTAAAGGAATAAATTGAGAAAAATAATTTCAATTTTTATATGTACTTTATATGATCTAACTATGTTTGCAGATGAATAAGGCTTATTTATACTATAAATAATTTGTATAGATTTCTGGTTTTAAAGAGAACAATATTCTTTTTAAAGAAAACCAAATGTATTATTTTAGGATTTACTAATTAATACTATATAGTTTGTGTTATACTATTTATTGTTAATTTTTTATGTTACTACTTCCTTACCTTAATTTTACTAATTGAGTGTATTGTACTGAAAATATCAGTTATAAATTAAAATTCAATGCCCTCGGTAGCTAAGTGGTCATGGTCGCAAATTCGAGACCAGGGTTGTCAAGTTGTGGATTTGAGTCCTGATGCCACTGAAGATCTCTATGTAGAGGTGCTTCTGCATGTTAAATCTATTGAGGCTCGAAGTGCATACATTGGCTTGGCTTGGTATTCTGGAGAATAAGGTGCTAGCTCATGAAATTATCTTTACAAGACATTTTTCTTTATTTTTTGCTGTAAAACAAAGCCTATGTTCACACAGTTTTTATTATATCTTGTTTTTAAGTTATAGGTGATATAAATTAAATGTTTTTATTTTAGGTTATATGTTTCGGACTTGGTCTCCCCTTGTCAGAACATGAAGCAATTCGAGACTGTGTCAATGTATACTGTGAATGGATGTTGGCTTTGACAAAGCCAAAAGTTTGTGTGCCAAAATGCATTTGTGAAGATCCAAATATGTACACGAGGAACATGTTGAATCATTTGTATAATCTTTTTTTACCTAGAAATGATAATAGTAAGATTTTTTCAATCTTCTGTAATTTTCCCTTAAAATCACATTTGCTCATTTTGCATGAGCATTAACACTTTAAAAAGTATTTTAAAATCACTATGTACTTTTCTAATATTATTCATTTTACTACTGTAAAGTTTTTTATATTTTCTTTTGTATATGTATTGCACATATATATTAATGAGGCTTAAAGTATTTATTACATGATATTTGTATTTATTCAAAATATAGGTGCAGATATCATAAATAGGCAGGCTGTATTGTGTCATCGAGTACTAAGAACTATTGAAACAGTGGCTCAGGAATCAACAGTTATTGAGAGAGAAACTTGGGATGCATTCTTACTTTTTCTGTTAGCCATTAATGACACACTTCTTGCTCCACCATCAGTTCCTGGTGAGTCATAAAACTTTTAAATACTTTATTTGAAATTAACTTATTAAATTTTTTGAAGTTAAATATACAAATTTATCTAAAATTTGTTTTTAGATGATATTGGAAGTCATTTGTGTGAGAGAATTCTTGGTGTATTAATTGAAGTGTGGCTGTTAGCTTGCTATCGTTCCTTTCCATCACCATCACTGTGGAAAACATTTCGTGAATTAGCTTGCAGTTGGCGACATCGAATAGCTTTGGTTGATCAGTGGAACAAAGTGAATTTAGCTCTTACCATACAAGTATTGCATTTTATGTATGGATCTCATTTCCCAACTGCTAAAATTTGTGAGTTTTGGTTTAAATTAAAATTTTTTTTAAAGAAATTGAATAGGGTGTGTAAAATTTTTCATTTACAGTCAAACTTTTTTTTTTGCTCTTACTTAATACTTTAAGTTTATAAGTTAGATCTGCTCTCATATTGTGTTACTCTATTTGCAAAATGATTACATCTTATTACTAAAAGTATATTAAGATTATTTAATCAAATTTCCTCACAAAATTTATTATAAAGATTTTATTTTACTTGAAAAATTGTAAATGTTTGACTTTTTATTCAAAACTATTTTTAGGACTTATTCAAGTATTTCATCATTAAATAAATTTGAGCAAGCAGCATCACTTTTCATCAAAACTGCAAAATCAAATTTTTTAACATAGTCTATTTTATTCCTTTGAAATAAATTTTTATAAAAATGAACATACATATGTGTTATATTCATGAAAATATACATAATTTATATATTTATGCATGCAGTGCATAAGTAACATTAATTTTACATGCTTTGTTTTGTTGCTGTTTTGCATGCTTTTGGTTTTGTTTTTGCCCAATTATTAAGTCCTTTATATATATAATGGCTGCCAGCTCTATATTGTTCGAATTAATTGGGACAAATGGGAAAAAACGGATTTTTTCTAAAACTTTTGCTTTTAGTCATTACATATCTTAAATAGACTGAAAAATCTCTATACTAGTATGAAGTATGTCCTCTTTTAGCAGAAATGACCTCTTGAACACACTTTGGCAATAACTCCACTAGTGCATCACACATGTTCTTAATTTTAACAACAAGGAACTATACTTGTATAGAAATTTTTATCATCTGTTCTCTTGTCGTGCAATTCATTTCAGCTAAATGATTCTTGAAAATACGCTATAAGTTCTCAAAATGATTAAGGTCTGGTAAAGTACCAGGCCAAACAAGCATTTGTATTTTATTTTCTTGCATAAAAGTCTGGGCTGATATCAAATTGTGACAAAGAGCCAAGTCCTGTTCAAATGTTCCGTTGGATGTTATTAGGAATTGAGCAATCCTACTATGTAATATTTCTATGTATTTAAAAGAATCCATGGGGTTTTTAAGTAGAACTAAATTTCCGATGTCATTTGTTGTGAAAAACCCTCAAAACATCTCTTCAGAAGGTTGTTTTTCAGTCTGCTGGATATGATCTGGTAACAGAGTTTCACCTTCATCTTGTCTGACTTTACTGAATTTGTATCCCTGCACAAATAAATGTGTTTCAACACTGAAAATTACGTTCTTCCAGTCCTTAACAGTCCAAGATCAGTATATTTTAGCACATGTTAAACGTTTTCCCATCATTTTCTGAGTTAAAAATTGTTTTATCCATGAGCTGGTTGCCTTACAAGCAACTTCCAGAAGCTTTTACATACAATTGAGGCATTCGTTTCAACGCTATACTCTTACACATCCTTTTGAAGATCTGTGCTTGTCTTCCTGGGATTTATTTTGAAATTTCTCATTAGAATTTTATCAGTTCTTGAAGTAGTTTTTCACTTGCTCCCACATTTTCCTTTTCTTTTTAGAGAGGATGTTCTGCATTCTAAAAATGTTCTCAAAATTCTTCAAACACTTGATTTGCTCACATCAACTGCCGTAGCTATATTTCTCACAGTCATAGAAGTGTGTTTGTTAAGAGAAATTATTTCCTCTGAGTAATATCCATCTTTGGACAAGAAAAAATAACATGTGTTACACAGAACGCAAAATTATAACCACCATCTGCTGCACTGAAATTTTCCCTAACTGAACTACTGATTTGCTAAAACCAGTCAAACGAGTAAGTTATAGTCAAAGTCGATCTGTCACACTATCTCTATGCAGATATAACTGATTTGTGGCAGTTCGGGACATCACTGGTAATCACATACCTACTCATACAAGAAAAATGTTTGTCCCAATTAATTCGAACAGTATAGTACACCTCATAATTTCAAACTAGGGTCAGTTCCTGAGGTTGTTCACCAAAACTGACTCTCCACTCTCAAAATGCATCCTATGTTAATATTATGACTTTGATCTCTAATAGACTTTATGCACATTAGCCTATACAACAGGTTTTTAGTTTTACTTTCGCAATGTTTTTATTGAAGTAGAAATTGAATGCTTTTATAGGGCAACAATTTTTTTTAATGCAGCTATTGTGAATGAAACTTGATTACATGTGTGGTATTGAATTGATAAGACAGAAGGTAAAGTAATTTTAGGAGGTATAAATATATTTTTTAATATTCTGACTTTAAATATAATTTTTGAAATCTTTGATTTTAATTGAAAAAAAATTAGCAATAAATTTTCGTAAGTTAATGTATTTTGCTATTTATTACTATTAATTTTTATATATTAAGAAAATATATTTACTTAGATTATGAAGTTCATCATCTATTCATAATTTATAATTCATAATTAAATTGTTTGTAAGTCTTGATATAGTATGGTATAATGTGTTGATAAATTGAAATACTTTTATATATATTGAAGGGAATATTGGAACTAATATATTTTCTAAAGAAATTTGTTGTAGTGAAAGGAAGGATCAATGTTCTCTAATATTTTATTTTATGTAAAGTTGTTTCTGATTTCTGATTTTTGTTTAAAATTAAGATTTGATTTACTATATTAAATGTATATAAGCTGCAGTTGCATTATAATTACTATTTTCAATTTTGGATTTCAATTTATTTATAGCTGATGAAGATTCCCATCTAGTTCCTGCAGATATGAGCAATGAATGCATTGCTCAAGCTTGGTTTAGGTTGTTGCATACTCTTGGTAATCCTGTGGATCTTTGTAGACCAGAAGTAATAAGTCAAACACCAAAATTTTATCATTTTGCTCTGAGCAGTGAAATGGTTATTGATCCCTGTCAACATCCTTGCTTAGCTGTTTTACCACAAATTTTTTACAAAGCAATGAAAGGGATATCAAATCTTGTAGATGTCTTTTTAGGTAAAATTTTTTTAGTAATCTTCCAAAAAGTTTTCCTCTAATATATATTTTTAACTCATTCAGGACCAGGATCACACATGTGATCACTTCAGGGAACAGGATATCATATTGTTGGCCTAATTATCAGAATGCATAACTCCTCATATCAAAATAAGACTTTTAGTAAGTCCATTTTCTTAATAATCTATTTTGTAAATCTAAAAATTGTAAAATGAAGCTCCTTGATAATTTTTACTCCTAGATTGATAATTGCATTGAAATAATTCTTTTGCATAGTAAAAATAAGTAGTTTTTACTTCACCTGTAAAGTTCATCCAGGAGTTACGCATTTTGACAATTAGGTCGACAATATGCGAGATTGATTTTTTTCTATTCTGAGGCCTATGCCTACACTGGTATGATCTGAATTGTAAACTTATGGAATTTGGAATGATTATAAACTATACATTTTGGCATATTTTATTCCAGAAATGATTTTATATGAATTTTTTAAATGAAATTAGCTTAACAGGAAAAATCGCTCGGTCCTGATCAGGTTAAGAATTAAATATTTATATGCAATTTTTGTATCTATATTTATTGTTAAATCATATTTTGTGTATTCATTAACAATTAAAAGCATATGAATAATTTCAATTTGCTTTTCAAGTATTAAAAATGTTTGTTATTTTTTTTAGTGCAACTTGAATAATATTTTTTGAATATGTTACATAAACTCAGCTTAGAACAACATACAGGGTGAGTACAAATGATGGACTTGATTTTAAAAAACATTATCTAAACTACTGGACATATTATAATACGTGAATGTAAACATAAATACACCATTTTTTTCCTGTTACTAATGTTTGATACGTGACTCTCTAGTTATATGGTATATGTCCAATCTGTAATCCAGTTTGCTCTACACATTTCGTCAAATCACTCTATTAATGGTTCATAAAGCTGCACAAATGTTTAATTGTCATCCTCTGTTATTTGCCGTATCAATAAAAAATAACACTGCTTGAAATTTAATTTTTTTTCGGAAAATTTTCCATACTGTTTTTTGGGATATTTCAAGTTTACAGGCAGAAATTCTCATAGACTTGCATGGACTTTTAACAAAGCTAGCTCTGCCTCACCCTCTCCACTGATTCTTCCAAGATGCTTGGACAGCCGCTGTTTTCTTTTTACACAAGCAACCTGTTTTCTTAAATTGATGATACCACCACAGAATGCTCTTTTTGGTTGGCGCTTTGTTTCCGTAGCAATTTCTAAATGCATTTTGCACTGAAAAAACATATGCATATTCTAATTTGCAAAAACTCTTCACTGTCATTGTTGCCATGTTTGAATTTCACTCGCAGCAATTTTGAATGTGCTGTTCATTGGTGGTGGTGGGGGGGAGGATTGGCATATTCCTCTTTACATTCATGTATAATTTATTTTAATTTCGAAAATATGATTTTTTAAAATCAGTCCATCATTTGACCTGATTTTAAAAACCCTGTATGTGTATATATATATATTTTTTTATATGTATTTATAGTTTGTGTAATTTTTAATTAAAACTTTAAAAATTCATAATATAAAAATATATTTAAGATAATTACCATGCTTTCATTAGAAATTAGGATTGATTATATTGATAATTATGCAATTTATAATTAGGTATAGCTCAGCTAGATGCTGAAGAGCCTGCTCACATTCCAAGAACTTATTCCCATACAGTTTCTTCATCATCAAGTACGCCACCTCATAATAGGAGAGGATTTTCAAAAAATCTCCCAAAAGATCCTGTTAATAAAAGTAAATATGCAGTATATCTTTTATACATATATTGAAACATATAAAAGGAATAAAACATTGATTAATTTCTATTAAGAGGCAACTTGAATGTAGAATTCTTTTAACTTAATCTTTTGACATAGATAGGTATTTGAAGTAAGTTTTATATTTTAAACTAAATTAGTTTAATGTAAATAATTGTATTTTAGTGATTTAATCAGATTCAATATTCTGGAGTTGTTGTTTTTTGTTAGTTTTATATTTTTAAAATTCATTAAATTGGTGTGTGTACATTATCAAAATTATCACATTATCAAAATTCATCAGTTTTTTTTTAAAAGAAAAGAGTAATAATTTACAAGGCAAAAAGTTATTTATTATGTATGTATCAACATAGTTCAAGTTACAACTGTTCTTAAAAATTGTAATCTTTTAATTTGACATCTGTAATTTTCCTGTAGGTAGAAATCTCATTACTGTAACTTTATGAATAGATACAAAGCAATTTTCCTTTAGTTTCTTATCTTGACATTCTATAAATTCAGATAAATAATTATTCAAGTTAATGTTGGATCAGTCTTTTATGCTTTTTAAAGCACTATTTTGCTGATCTCCAGTCTTTCACTGTATTATATCTGGTCTTATTATTTATTAAGTCATGTGCATGATGGATACTTCTATGCTTAAAGCCAACTTTTTAACGTTTTTCCTTTTAAAAAAATGAACCAGCAGTCATAGTAAATAATATTTTCCAGCTTTAGGTCTCTTTTCAATTTCCATATCTATATTTTTTCAAATTCAGAATTGTGATGAAAAAGTAAAGAAAGGGGAAAATGTTTTGAAATGCTTGAAACTAAATACGTTGACAAAAATAACAGTGGTGTTTGTCAGAATAAAGCTTGAAATAATGCTCAAGGTTGGCATGGTATGTTGATAATTATTATATTGGGTTATCAAATAAATGATTATCAGAATAGATGTATTCTGTAATTTTGGGGACTTCTATTAAGGGTTTTTGATTTCCTGGTCTTTTACCCTTCCTGGGAATATGACAGTTATTCTTGGAAATCCCAGGAATGCATCCAAATTTTGAAAAATCTAAGAATAAGTTATTTTTAATTGGTATCAATAATAAAATTATATGAAATAAGTAAATTCCTAAATTTATACTCATTAATGCTAAAGAAGCTAAAAAAGCTAAGCTAAAAAATATACACACATAAAATATGTCAAGTTTTACTTTTAAAATATGGTTTAAAGAAACATGAGCAATATATGCTTTTATCACTCAACCCATTTAATTGTTAATGACATAGGAAAATATAGTTAAAGAGTTAGCAAATTAAAACCTCGAAAAAATTTCACATTCAAAGTAGAACTACTAAAATTAATTCTTTTTACTGATTCATGTACTTTACTAATTTTTCTAATGTTGCTAATAAGAGATAAATAATAATAAATGCTTGAAAATTTATTTGCTGCTGGAGTAATGATCACATGAATTAAAAGTACCAACTATTGTATTTAGATGATTTTATTTGTATAACTTGATTTTTTTTGTTTATGGAATTACTACATATTTTAGTTAAAAAATATAATTGATTACTAATGTACGATTCTGACACAAAAGTTTGGTTCAGAAAAAATGATAAAGAAAATTGGTAAGATTTTTTAAAAATTTTCTTCTTAAATAGTTTTGGAGTTTATTCCCTTCTTCAAATTGCTGATTCAATTAAATAGCTTTGTAATGAAAAAAATATTGGAAGAAAAATATTAAATCAGCAAATCAGAGCTAATAACAATTTTAAGTGTTAGTACTTATGTTATCCTAAGACAAATAAATCAAAATATCAGATTGGATGTGCTGGTAGACTATGAAATAATGTCTCCTTAAAAACTAAATTTTCTGTTGTGAAGTGATGTTCTATAGACAGACAAAAACAGATCACGACAAATAGTTCTATATATTTACTTTTTCCATCAGCAAGCTGGAAAAATTCTCACTAACCCAATGTGGGTGTTGCACTTTCTCTTATTACACTTTTACCCTCTACTGACGATTCTCCTTTCAAGGAATTCAGGGTCAATGGTTGCTAATTGCAACTGTGGGGTCAGTTAAAATTTACATTGAAGGTTGAAATTCACAGTCCACTAAAAAAAAAAAGCTACCTAACTATTTATTTCAGACACTTGTTGTTCCCGGGGACCAAGTGTGATTCCCAGGAATACAAGAAGTATGAAAGTCTTACAATTTCCCAGAATCTCAGGAAAGAAACCTAATTTATACTAACATGGTTTGACTATAATAGCTGAGTGGTCATAATCGCAAATTTTTGGCCTGTGTTGTTGAGTTGTAAGTTCATTCAAGTGCCACTGAAAGTCTGCCGTGTAGAGGAATTAATGCATGTTAAATCTGTTAAGCAGTGGTATGTGTAAACTTCTTTTATGGGGGAGGTATATTTTTAAAAACACACAAATGAATGCACATAGGCATAATTTGTGTGCTAAAAATTGAAAATCTGTTAGTGTAAGGGTTATCCAAAGTTAAGGGTGGCATTTCAAGTATTGTCCTTGTCATTTGATCAAAAGTTCCTTGTGCAACATCAAAGTGTGATAATAAAAAAAATCACACAAATCAAATACAATAACATAGGTTTTGTAATAATGTATAAACATTCTTGAAGATAAATTTTTTGATAGTTTTTATGTACTTTTAAAATAAATTCATAACTTATTTGCTTTTACAATGCAAATGCAAGTATAGGCGTAATATATAGAATATCATGCACATACTTTACAACAGATGCTTTTTTCAGATATTTATTGAACCTACTAAAAGTTCCTTACACTTTTTCTGATGCATGAATATTTACAATAAATATGTGGCTATAGCATTTAATGTAATTATTGTGTAACTCCATCTTTGCATACTTTAATTTTTCTAGGTGTGCAGAAAAGCAGCCTGATTTCTAATCTGACTTCTGTCAAATCTGGAACTAATCAAAATCTTCTTTTATCACAATCGCAACAACAATTAATAAATCAGCAAACACCTCAGCAATCTCCAATATCTACTCCAACAACATCAACTGCACCTCCTCTTCGTTTGCCTTTGTCTCCTTCTCGTCCAAAATGTAATTCAGTTCTACATCTTTTTGGCTCCTGGCTTTTTGAAGCAGCTCTTGTTGGATCAGACATGACATCTTTTACATCAAATTCAGAACGTAAGTATTTTATTATTGCATTCAATATTTCTTTATATTCTCTGCATATATCAAATATAAATCTTTGCAAAAAATGTTTAAAGATACATTTTACTCTCAATAAGACTTTTTCATGCTATATTTTCAATTAAGCATGTTAAATCAATTTAAGTAATATTAAATTAATTTTAATTCTATTAAATGTTTGTCACAGAATGAATTGACTTAAAACATAGCATTAAATCTTATTTTGTTAATTATTTTAAGTATTTTGATTTTAAGAATTTATTAAATAAATTTGGTGTAATAAAATTTATTCCAAATTTTTTTAAAAAAATCTCAATATGAGAATAGAAAGTTATTAAATATTAACATTTAAAAAGAATATTAACCCTAAATATATAGCAAGAAATGAATTTTTCCTATACATTTCTCTTGTGAAGACAAAAAATATGAATATTTTATAGAAATAATAATAGAGGTTGTGTTAGATCAAAATGTATCAGTAATTGTAGCTTTTCTTTTATTCATCTGAAGAAATTTGAAAATTTTAATATTGTTTCATTTCTATGTAGAAAGTGATAACAGTTTACGAAGACCCAGTTCATTGGTCCTGGATAGCAGACAAAGCTCTGCACCTATGCTTGAATCCTTTGAAATACCATCGAATTTGACCTTAGAAAACTTTGAATCTGGTCAAGCAGAAGCTGTTGGCTCTTTATGTAGAATATTTTGTGCAAAGCGCACTGGTGAAGAGATACTTCCTGTGTACCTTGCTAGATTCTACTCTGCATTGCAGTATGGTCTTTCTGGTGGCACAGTAATTATATTATTTATTATATAGAAATACATTGTGAGAAATTATGATGTATAATTGTATATTAATGAAAATTCAATTTACAGTTTTATTAAAAATATAATTGTGTTTTTTTAAATGTCATTAGCATAATTGTATTTTGACATTTTGTAGCATTAATTTTTAAGAATGTCTATTTTTTACGTAGCATGGAAAATAATGAAACTATTTTGTATTAAAGTAATAAAATTTTTAATTTTTTTAACAAAAATAATTTTTTTCTCTCCTTTGAATAAAACCAATTTAGGCAAGAGGTCAAATGTTAGCAAGTATTCTTCTTAATTCAAGTGATTTGCTTCGTAAAGACCTGGATGGTGTGATGGTCTTATTACCAGATTTCCTCCAAGCTTTAGAACTAGTTTTACCTGGTGAAATGAAAATGAGGTAAATTTAGATAAATTTTTGTAAGTTAATGGTTTGATTTCAAAAATATTTTTCTTGTCAGAAGTTTACTTGTTTTATTATTTGGAAAATATTTTTTTCAACAGATATTTTAAAAATAATTATAAAATGTTAACAAAATTTATCTTATAAATATGTAATTTTTTAGTTCTAAAATGATTAATATATGGGTTCAATACAGATCAAAAGGCACATAGAAGTAGCTGAATTTATTCTTACATCAACAGTAAATAATTTATTAGATAAAGTATTTCATAAAATAAACTTTTTACAGTGATATATATCTTCTGGAAGCAAATAAAAGGTTAAAAGTTCAAGCATTACAAAAAATATAGATGCATATTCATATAATAATTGGAATCACGCACACACACTCGCACTATAAAAAGCAATTATGGTAATTTTCTAAATTCTATAGCCAGTGAGACTCAAAAAACAATGACTGTGATTGCTGAATCCTAATAGATGAAGAGAATATTATATGGCCAACTGATTTCTGTCTGCTTGTATGCTTAACTTTCATATCAAATTGTATATATATGTATAATAATGCCTTGTTGTATTACCATATTGGGTTATAATTAAGCTGTGGAAAAATTGAAATATCAAAAGCAAAATGCTCAAAATAATGTGCAAAAATATGTGATGTAATTCAAATCCACATTTTGTGGTTGGAATAATTGTATTTTCTGTTAGATAGTGTAGTATGATGTTTTTAAAATAAGAAAGAATATTAAAATCTCAAGATACCAAGTAAATTAATTGTATGTGTATTTTCACTTTATATATATGTGTGTATTTTTTACAGGCAAAGTCCTCTGGTAGCTCATGCTGAACTTCGACATTCCGCTATTCATTTGCTACTTTCTATGTTACCCTTGCCTCTGCATTTTTTCAATTTGCCCATCAAGAGTAAATAACTTGCTTATATTTCTATATAATATGTTAGAATTATAATGATTGAAGTGAAATTATCAATTTCTTGTCCAGAAACAAGGATATGGATCAAACTTTGCTTTTGTGATCGAATTACTGCAGTTAAAAAGAGCATTTTTCTGTAAACATTTGGGTACTTGTTTATTACTGCAATCACCATGTTGGTGAATTTGGGCAACTTTTTCATAGGGAAAGAAAAAAGATGATTTACAAAGCAAAAAGTTATGTATTATGTACATAAATATCTGCACAACCTTATTTTAAATGTTACTCTGTGATTTGTCTGTGGGTGAAAATTTCAATATGCAACTGAATTAAGAACAGCTTCCAAACTATCTCCTTTCTCTAGACACCATATAAATTCAACTAAATATGTTTCAAGATAGCTATGTGCTTTTATTTTTCCATTTTTCTGATCCCCACTTTTTTCCAAAGTGTTGCTTTGTTCTCAAAAAATTTATTTAGTTCCCAGATTTACAAAATCACATGAATGATTGTTTCATATTTCAAAGCCAGCTTTTTCAGACTTTTCCTTTTATGTATTGACCAACAACCAGAATAGATTATACTCCCATATTAGTTACCAGAATATGGCATATTTCTTAACTATGATTGTACACACATAATTGGATTGTGTTAGTTGTATATAGGTCTAAGCTCTTAATACTCGTCAGTGTTTAGAGTCTTCTGTTGAAGTAAAATGTTATTTGAAATTATTTTAATACAGAGTTTTTTAGTCAGATTTTTGCATTTTTTCCCTCTTTATGTTATGCTTAGCGTATTGCACATTGAGTTACTTCAGTTTTAGTATAAATATGCACAGCTAATAATTATTTAGGTTTTTGGTTTTATTTTTTGTTGTTCAGATATTAATGAAATAAATTCTGTTTTTCAGGTTTGTCAGGAAATGATAAAAGCACTTTCACATTTCAATCTCTTAGAATACGATTAGTGAATCTTCTCATAAATGCATTGCAGGTTGAAACTGAATCATTAAATATTCATATGTTACTAGGTAAATACTTTATTTTCAATTTAGAGCTCTTGCAAAATTTCTGCATTTGTTAGTAAACATACTTAATGTAAAAATTTACAAAGCATGCATATAAGTCAAGTAAAATAAAGAATAATCACATTTCTTTAATCTGCATAAATATTTTTTGCCTTTAATCAAATTTAGCCAAATGAAACAATTTCTGCAGCAAAGGGAAGTTTAAATATTTTTTATCTATTTGCTAATTTAAGAATATTTTAACTATTTTGTATGTTTTATTTATCTTTTTAAAAATCAAAATATTTTATTTGAAAATAAATATTTCATGTTCTGAATTTTTATCAAGAAAAATACTGTCAAAATTTAGAAATTTCATTGATGTTTTTGTTTTATGTTATAAATATATGCAATATTAAACTGTTTTATTAAATTCATATTGGAGATTATTATAGCTAGTCTGTTACTTTTCTTAGGTGGTCTTTTGTTTTATATACAAGATTCTGCTGCTAGTGAAGAAGTTGAGCAAATTACTCAGCCGCCTTTGAATGATAATGCTAGTGTGGAATCTGTTAGTAGTGTTTTGTCCTCTGGTATGTAGTTAAATGAACTGTACCATATAGTTGTAAAAGCATATTCTTTTTTATTACCATACAATTGCAATATTATGTTGTGTGATTTTATTCTATCATTTCCAAAAGCCTAATGTTAGATTAGTGTAACATTAGTTAAATCTTTTTTAAAAAAACCAAACCTATAATATCCTGTGAAAATTCCTATTTGTTTTTGCTTTAAAAAAAATGAATAATTTATATTTGAAACTTCCTAATGTTTTGTGATTATCCTTTTTTGTTTGGTTACATTGTCAAATATTTAATATGTTAAATTTTCTGTTCTTGTATTTAATATATTGAACACCTCATGATTTGTATATGGATTTAAGTTTTTCTATTCCTTTTGAAATAAATTTATAAATTGAAATATAAATTTGCGGAGAATTAAACTTAATTAAAATAATATAAAAATTCAAAAACCTGAAGAAATTCCAAGCTAAATAAATTGGGATTGTTGAGTGAAATATGTGAATTTTTTTAATATGTTATGACTATCCACAGTTTGCCATGCTTTATTTAATGAATTAATCAAAATTTGTTAATAATAAAAATTCTTTCAAATGAAATTATAAATAGTCTCTTTTAAAACAAAGATATATCATATGTATTTCATTTTT
Organism: Trichonephila clavata; assembly: GCA_019973975.1. Taxonomy (NCBI): domain Eukaryota; kingdom Metazoa; phylum Arthropoda; class Arachnida; order Araneae; family Nephilidae; genus Trichonephila; species Trichonephila clavata. The sequence continues at coordinate 109,361 of BMAO01001517.1, read as the reverse complement.
GCTGTCCTTAATCACGTTTTTTTTTTTTTTTTGCTTTTCTACTGAGAAAGAGTTTTTTTGTTTTTAAAAAGTAAAAGAAAATATTCATTTTATATTTTAATCTGTAAAACTTTATATGATACTAAAAATTTTCTTCAGTGAAGTTAACTTAATGTATAAATTTTATTTACAAAATTATGGTATCTTTTTCAATTTGATGTGATAAAATTCATCAGTTTTTCCTTTGTCCATGCGATGAAGGTGAGAAATCCCTTTTAATTATTGTTTAATGAAATACTTGGCTTAGAAAATTGTAACATTTTTGGCTATTCTGATGGTTCCCTCAGAACTACAGACAGAAGTAGCAGAAAGCTGTGATTCCCTAGGCTCATCTGAATGCAGCAGTTTGGGTCCTGATCTTGACAACCTACTTCGCACAGATTTCCCACTACTAATTGATGGTAAAATTAAGAACTTATAATGCAAATTTCAAAAGAAACTTCTACTCTTGGCCTTGGAATCTGTGGTTTTATTTTTTTAAATTTTCTTTTTACCTCAAGCGCTATGAATTTTTTGGTGATGGATTATTGTATTGTGATTTTTTTTTGTTTTTGTTTTGTGAAACTTTATTTTTATGGTGTATTTCTCTTATCCTTTTCTTTCTTTTATTTTCCCTGTTTGATGTTCATGCAATTCTGCTTAAGTATGTGTGTGTGTGTTTTATTTTGGTAATTTTTATTGTTTGTCAAACAAAACATCACAGTTCATATACATAAATTTATTTGTTGAATATTCCATTAAGACATTGATTGGTGTTTCATAAGTCACTGTAAATTGTCTTGGAAAAAGTAATTGAAGTATGGTATCGACCCTTTTCTGACTATTAAAATTTAAAAATGCCCCATTGTTAATTTTAAAAAAAATGTTTTTAGGAATAAACTTAGATGTATGAAATCATAATTATCCGCTTTTGCAAGTTAAACTTAGTGCCATTAATGCTTTCAATGTAATTATGGTATCTGATAAAAATTCATCTACATAATAATTTAATAAAACTGAGTGTATATTTTTAGAATTTTTATCATTTTAGCAACATTGCATTACTTTAATATTCAATTTAAAAGAAGCTAACAAAATTTTAAAAGAAAAGTAACTTTGTCATTTCCAAAGATTTTGTTTGACAAATGCTTTTTTAATCCTGTGATGTTTCAAGTGTTTTTTGATTTTGAAATACCTTGACTGTTATTGTTACTATCCAGCATGTCTTTCATTTTGTATATTTATTATATTGAATGTTGTCAATGTGATGAATTTTTTTTATTGTTTTAATCTTAAATCTATGAGCTGTTTTTAAAATCTCTGTATTGTATGAAATGCAATTATTCTTAAGAATTTTCAAATAAAAATAATGAATATCAATATTTTAAGTTAAAGTTCGATGAATTTAAAATGTCATATATAAAAGTATAATTTTCTTTGTTTCCATACAATTATATATAATTAAATTCCTCAGCAATGTTATCTTTGTTGTTTTAAGCAGTGAATAAAACATTAACATCAGTAATTTTTTTTTTAATTAAATTTTCACTGTAAATTTTTTTTAACTGTCAGCAAGTACTTTTTTTGCAGTTGAATGTAAACTTGAGATTAAGTTTTGTTCTTAATTTCTTTGTTTTTTCCCCTTATTTTTTTCAATATTATTAATAAATGACCTATTTATACAATGTTGTAATTTTTTTATAATAAAATATTATGGAAACAAATATAAAACAATATGGATAAATTTTAGAATTATGGAAATGAACTTATCATTTTTGTATGAAAAGTATCTTGCTTAAAATGCTGTTATAATATAACTGCAGTATTTACTGTAAATATTTGAAAGGGACGTCTTATGAAGTAATTTCTTTACAATTTTTTTGTTGCAGATTCAACACATGCGTTATTTTTGCGTGCAACATATTTAATATGCCATCGTTTGATTTCATCATGGATGACTGATCTTAATGTTTCTCTTGCTGCTCTTGAAGTATTGTCCGGCCTAGCTCGCATTCATTTACCTCAAGCAGGTTATTATTTTCTTTAGTTTTCTGTAAATGAATTTAATTAAAGAGTATTAATGAAAGATTAAATTGCAATTTACACATATTCAGATATGATATATAAAATTCTTTGGAAAAGGGATAAGAAATAAAGAATTTAAAAAATGCCAATTATTGATTATTTTTTTGTATTTATATATTATCACTTTTTATCTAAATTGTTAAAAAGGGGAAAAACTCTTTATTTTGCCTAGAACACTGAATCAGTTTTTTTTTTTTTTAGCATGGCATGTTTTTAGCATAAAAATGTTTCAATTTTTAGAATATTTTTCTAATTTTTTGGATCTAAAATAGTTTTTGATCTATGTTTGTAAAATTATTGAAAAAACAGCAGAAAGTGAAAAATAATTTTTGTTATTGTTGTTCTTAAGCTTTTTGTTACCAATTTCTTACTTCTGAAGCAACTTTTTGATATTGCTGCTTAGAATTTCTAGTTAGTTGAAAATATAACTGTGTTAGACATTTGTTGAATTTAAAATTATCAATTAAATTATAATGATCACATCTGAAGTAAAACTACTATATTTTAAGTATTATTCTAAAATTATCAATTATTAAGTATATTGTAATAGAGCTTAATAATAAATACTGTTTTGTTATATGAATCATGAATAAACTATTATTCAAATAAATTAAAATAACGTTAAAAGTTTGATATAAAAATTGTGTATCATTCATATTAATGTATTAGTTATGACAATAATTCTAATATTTGTGAACTTTTCAATTTTGTAGTGTTTGTCACATTATACTGTATCATGTTATTTTTATTTAAAATAATTAAATATTTGTATTTTCTTAATGCATCACTAGTGAAAATTGCTACAGGTTAGTTTTTTTCTTTTTTTATGTGTATGATAACTGTAATTATGTCATTTTCTAATTCATATTCTGATTTATTTTTTAAATTATTCTTTAACATAGTAATTACATAATGCATGCAATTTTTGTAGATTTTTTTTCTCCATTGTGTTAGTTATTAATAGATGTGTTTAATTTTTTTAATTAAAAAAAACTATGGTAATTCTTAAAATAAAAATAATTAATTTTAAATAAAAACTTTAGATTCGTTGGAAGGGAAACGGGCTGTGAAGTGGATATGTGATTACATTGTATTTCAATGCTCTCGACCCCCTCCAGCACATTCAAAGGATTTACATTCTACAATTGTGGCAGCTTATCAATGTGTTACTACTTGGCTTGTTGAGCATCCTGATCTTCTAAATGATAAAGAAACTGTACATACTGTTCTTGAAGTTGTAGAGCTTGGTATATCAGGTTCTAAATCACAGGTAGTGTAATGTTATCTTATTCTGTATAATTTCTTTCATTTCTTACGTATTATTTCTTGTTTAAAAAATTATTGAATTAGGTGTTAAGTAATTTTGGGGTTTTTTTTGTTGATAAATAATTATAATAATTCTGTGTGTTATATAAGTTTTATGTCAAAGTTATAAGTTTTTTTATTCAACTTCTTCTTTTAAATTATTTTTGAAATATTTAATTCATATATTTCCATTAATTTATTTTTAGAGTAATTTTCAAATATTTTGATTGTTTTGAAAAATTTATTAATTCTTTTTAGTCAATTATTAAGTTTTGAATTTTACATTTAAAGTTTTCATTATTTTTTTTTGCAGCCTAAACGAAGTGATCCTCCTAAGTTGAAAGGTGACAAAGAATTGAAACCTGCTTCCATGCGGGTGAAAGATGCAGCTGAAGCAGTCTTAGCATGCATGCTTGATTATGTTGTATGTCACAATAACTTATAAATCATCTATTATTATTTTTTGGTTTTTATTTTGAAAATCAAATATTTTTATTTTAAAATTTTATTAAAATTTAAAATAACATTTTCATGTTTTTTGAATTTTTGTATGTTTAAAATATAGTAAATATGTTCCTATAAAATAAAGAGGAAACAAAAGCCTTACAGAAAATAGCACCAAGGTTTTAATTTAGATCCACCGTTTATGTTTTAGGGTTATTTTCCACCACCTTGTGGTTCTCAAAACCTTTCCTCTCTTTTGGATGAAAAATCTCTTCTTCAACAATGTAAGAACCTTAATGATGATCAGTTGACGAGGGAAGAAGTTGTGAAACATTTTCGATATTTTGCTTTGGACAATTGTATTATTTTAGCCTTGTTGGAGCAGCATTTGGGAAACGAACAAGGTAAAATGGCATTTAATTCTTAATTGTTTGAAAGGTTGCTATAATCTGTTACATGTTTAATTTTGTTTATTTATTACTTTCTTTAAATATCTCATTTAAAGCAGATATAGATATTCCCCAATAAGTAAAGTTAATATTGGAGATATATGATAATGATATTGCTGTTAATACCAAATGCTTCAGTGAGTGTTATAACCTTAAAATTTCTTTTTCTTGTATTAAAAAAAAAGAAGTGAGAGAACCCTAAAATATTTTTTAAGAATTTAAATATGTCATAATTTTTTCTGTATGAATTGTAATTTACTATTATGTATGAAAATTTTTGAACAAATTAAAAATTTACGTAAATTATGTAATGGAATATGGATAATATGAGTAAATGTGACAGGATATGAGTCTTTCAGAATAAATAAAATGCTACAGTATTATTATATGTTAATAAAGAAAAAAAAATTTCAGATCCTCAACCAACATTAACAGCTTTAATTAGAGGACCTTTTGGCAGACATGCTTGGTGTGTTCAATTACGACATTTACCTCATCATAAAGTAAGTATTTTATATAAATTACTCTTACAAAAAAAGAAAAAAAATATAGGTTATTTATATTTTTTTCTGCTTATGTTTTCAGTCTTGTAGCAAACATTATGCTGTGAATCCTGGTAGACCTTTGCCCATGAATGATGTTGGAACAGTTCATAATATTAAGCAACGTTATTTTCCTGAAGCAGTAGACAAAATTCCATTGTGTCAGTCGTAAGTTTTTTTTTCTGTAATTTGATTTTTTTACATGTATATAAAAGCTTATTTTTTAAAAAAAATTTTGTGCTATTTTAAAAACTGCAATATACTTTTTGAATGTGTAATACCATTTTAGGAAGTTGCCAATATATTAGTAACTTATAAGTAAGTACAAAACATTTATTTATTAGCTTATAGATTTTATTTTTATAAAGGATAATTGGAATAAAAAAGCATTTGTTGTACTGGAAAAAAATTTTACATTGTCTGTATGACTACATATATTTTATATTAAGTATTGTTGACTGAATTACCATATTTCTTAACAAATCCCAATCCACCTTCATAAAGTTGTAACATTTTAATAAAATTTATTAAGGTGAGAGACTTGTTTAAAAGTGAGAAAAACACCAACAGATGAATGACATCCCTATTTAAAGTGTGTTAAATATTCTGTTGTATATTAAAAATGCACCCATGTTATTGGAGTAACTGAGAATGTATGCAAGAAAGAATTATTTTTGCTTCAAAGTCTTTTAAATTGTTAAAATATTTTGAAATTCCTTTATTTTATAGAATATTCATTTAAAAGTGCATTCCTTATTGAATTCTTATTTGTCAATAAAACATTTTAAATTCTTTTTTGAAAAATATTTTACTTCTTTCCATGGATATATTTATTTTTGAAAAACAGCATTTTTCAAAGTATGGGAAGAAGAAGAAAAAAACTGAGGGGAGGGGTGGGGAGATTCTTGCTGTTAAATAATTTTAATCAAAATCAACAAGGAAAGCTTACATTTTTATCTATCTTTCTGGTGATAACATCCATTAGATTTTTCAATGTTGTAGTTTATATAAGAAATAATTAAATTTTGGAACTTTCTGAGAAAATACCAGGAATTAAGGAAATTTAGTAATTTATAATTGTATGTTATGAGTTTATAAAAATTACTTTCTGTCATTCTCATACAGGGATAAAAGCATACCATCTCTTGAAAACATTTCACAAGTTGGTGCTGGTGAGTTCGATAAATTTTTAAAACTTATTGATAATCAAATTAATTTTGAGACTTCTGTAAAAAAGCAAGTGGAATCACAACATCATGAATATCCAAATCCAGAAACTGAATGTAAAGCTCCCAGGTAATTAAAATATTAAACTTTCTAACATTTCTTTTGTGTGCCCTTAAGAAATAACTTAAAAGAAATTTTCATTCTGATAGTTTGTGTCAGGAATTCCAAACCTCAAGACTTTTCCTTTCTCATCTTGGTTTCCTGAATCCAGATGCTTTGAAGGTGAGTTAAATATTTTGTGAGTCAGCTGTATTTTTTATGTATAACCTTGTTTGATCTGTAATATACACATGGTTTAAAAACTGAATAAATTAAAATTCTTTGAATTGTTTAGGTTATAAATTAAAGTAAGATTTACTTGAAATGTAGTGATTTTTTAAGTATTTCATTTCTTTTAAATTATAATGTTTTAGAGTTTAATAATTTTTTGTGAACGTTATGGGATTTTTTCTGTTTTGAATAATTTTGCTATAAAATGCATTCTGTGTTAAACATATATGCTTTTCAGAAGGCTATTTATTCTTCAAAAAATAAATAAATCTTTTATTTATATTGGTTTTTGGTTTTCTGATTAAGAGATTTTAACTGGCTTTTTTAAAGTAAAAAATGACTATTATTTTCTACTATTATATATATAAAAACATAATGAAAAGATATGTATCCTTTAAAATGTGTGTTGGTCTTAAAACTGATGTATGTATTTGTTGTATTTTAAAACATTAAAGAACATTACATTTTGCTTTTGAAAATTTTTGTATCTATTCAATGTTGGTTGTAGAGAGGTTATATTCTGGTAAATATTTTTATATTCATCTAAAAAATTAATTTATTTAAAATAATATATTTTTAAACTAGCTATTTTTAAACAAAAATTTATTATATAATTTGGAAAATTTATTCGAGAATTTATTAATTAGTTTGAATTATTCTGTGCTTTTTTAAGATACATCTAAAAACAAATTTTATAAAAAAAAAACTTTTTAAATTTTTTATTTTCTTAGCTTTTTTCTACTCAATATTTGTTTTAATTTTGATATACTATTTTTAGTATGAATTTTTAACACAAAACCATATTTTTCTAATCTTTTTTAAACTCTGTATTTTTTAACAGTGAAAATGTTAAGGTTAAGAGTTGATCCCCCCTTTATAATTTTAAATTATAAAATCCATTAAATGATTAAAATAAGTGATTTTTTATTGTTTAATTCTTTAGGAATCCTTGACTCAACCATTGCCATCATTGGTTTCCTTAGATCAATCATCAGAAAATTTCTTTTCTAAATTAGAGGAAATAGACAATACTCCAAGTAGAACAGCAGATACTGTTTTCATTTTATATGTGAAAAGTGGACAAACTTCAGTGGACAGTTTTCTACAAAATGTTGTAAGTGTGAATTTAAGGACAATAAAATATTTAATGGCACATTGAAAAAGTGTTAACTTTTAAAAATATTTTTTTTCTTTCTTTAGACACAAAGAAACATACATCTGCACTTTTTAGAATTTTTAAGATCATTAGGTTGGCCAGTCGATGTCAAAAAACATGCTGGATGGACTGGTCATATTTCAACAGCTTGGAAAATTCTTCCATCTGATGATTTAGGTAAAAAAATGATTTTTATAGCTGTTATAAATTTTGTTATAAAATTTGTATAATAGTTCTTTAAAAGATTAAATGGTTTTGAAGGAAATAGCTTTTATTTTTTTAAATATGTTTTTCATTCAAAACCATTATACTACTGTATATTTGTTGCATGATAAATCAATAAAGTTGACATTAAATATAATATTTTCTGAGGTATTATAATAGTGAATGTAACATCCAATACATAAGATTGTAAGTTTAAAAGAAAATGAGAAGTCAAACATATGTATATTATAGAAGACATTTTAAATTCTTTTTCCTTTTAAAAGTATATTGTAGAAAATTTTTACTTAGGAAAAAAATGTTGAGAAGCACATCAATTTTATCCTTGTCTAGTTAAAACACTTATAGGTTCCGCAGTTTTTAAAGAAGCAGATTATATGTAAGAACATGTTTTATCTTGATTTCATACCAAGATCATATCCAAACATTGAGTCCCATTTCATTTATTTCAATTGCTCTTCAAGATAATTTTAAATGGAAGTTAAAATGTAGGTTGTGTGACATTCTGAATTCTTTGGAATACTGAGATATGTTGCATGTTATAAAATTTATTGAATTCTAAAGATATAGATACAGCAACTTACACTGGTGTCCAAAAGTTAAGCATAAATCGTAAAATGCGAAAAACATGGAGTAAATATTCGCAAAATTATTCCAAATTTCTTGCATATATTAATTGGTTAAGAAGAAACATTGGGTTTATGCAAAACTTTTCAGTCGACTACGTCCTGTGCAAAACAACAACGCATGTAACACAGCATAGGCAGTTCAGACAAGTTTCGTGCAACTGCTGTACGAAGGAACGTTGTTAACCATCAAACAAGGTGAATGATGGCACAAAGACGCCAATTGGACATGTTTATGAAAGGAAGAATCATTGGAATGCTGGAATCCTCACGATCACAAACCAAAGTGTCTCGAATTCTGAATGTGGACCAGTCTGTGATCTCAAGACTGTGGCAGAGGTTTCAAAGAACAGGAGATGTTACCCGACAACCAGTATCAGGTCGACAAAGAGTCACAACCCTTCGCCAAGACCGATAACTGGTAATAAGTGTGCGACGTCAGAGGGGCAGTACTGCCAGAGCACTGGGTTCGGCGCTCACAGTCGCCGCAGGAATACGAATTTTGGTACAAACTGTTTACAGGAGACTCAATCATGCTGGCCAGAAGACCAGCAGTTTGCATTACCCTCACGTCTGTTCATAAACTCGCTCGTTTGAACTGGAGTTTCAAACATCAACATTGGAATGTGGGAGAGTGGGCCAAGTGATGTTCAGTGACGAGTCCCGGTTTAGTCTGAGTAGTGATTCTTGGCGGGTAAGGATATGGAGAGAATATGGAACATGTTTTGAATCAAGAAACATAATGGAAAGACATCATTTTCCATCAAGGGGAGTAATTTTATGGGCAGGCAATCATGATGGACGGCCGCACAGACCTCCATTTCTTTGACACAGGGTATGTGACTGTTCAAAGATAGTTCTTGATACTATCTATAGACGACTAGTGAGACTAGTTCTATAGATGAAGTTCTTGAGCCTTATCTTCACTTGTTTCAAGGTGCTGTCGGTCCTGATTTCATATTCATAGATGATAATGCGCTATGTCACCAAGCGGTGCTGATTGATGACTTCCTTGAAACTGAAAATATCCAGCGCATGTTGTGACCTGCAAACTCCCCTGATTTAAATCCTATCGAGCATGTATGGGATATGCTCGGGAGACAAATTGCAACCCTTTCGCACCCACCACGCTCTCCAGAACTGAAGAGAGCTCTCCAAGAAGCTTAGAACCGTTTGAGCCCACAACTCATTCATCATCTCATAGCAAGTATGGTAAATCGCTGTGCAGCGTGCCTGGCTGTCAGAGGTGACCACACGCCTTATTAAACTGCAGCATCAGTATTAGATACAATAGATACAATAGATTAGATAAATAACATAGATACAATAACTTAGTTTTATATTATAGATATACAACAACTTCATTTGATACAGATTTTGCTTGAGCTTTCTTTCCATTGAGTATTGTTTTGAACAGGCTATTTAGATAGAAAAATAATACTTCTATTATATTTCTTCTTATTTCTAACAGATCCCATTTCAGAAGAAGATACTGTTAGTGTGTATAATGGAAAGAATAAAGTTCTTTATTGGTCAGATGTGTCATCTGAATTAGCATTTGTTGTTCCAAGTCCTATCTCTCAAGATAAAAGTTCAAGGAAGGATATAAAAGTGCAAGAATTTGGTGATGACATTGTTTTGAGAAATAAAGGTGTGGTTAAAAATTACATTTGATCTTGCTCTTGATATTGTTAAAGTTTTTGTTTTATTTATGAAATCAATCTTTATTTGTCTTTAATATTATAATTTTTAGACATAAAGGACACAGATAGAAGAACAATGCCTGCAGGATCTTTCTCTGAAATTACTATTCCTAGAGCTATGTCTTTGAATTTAGATGCTGGGGATGATTTATCACAGGGACGGAGCTCTGGTCGAAAGTTTGGGAGACAGCACAGTTGTGCTATTGTTTGTGAAATGAAAGTTGTGGTTGTATGGTTAGAGAACTTAGATGATCAAATTAATTTTCCTCTTGGTAAGTTGTCATTAGTCAATATTTGAATCATAAAATTGTGATCATTAAAACCTGCTGAGCTATTTTAATACATTGAAAAAATAATTAATCTAATTTAATATATACTCTTAAGAATGAATGAAACTACTTATAAGTTTTCAAGTTATAGCCTAGAAAATAATATTTTGAAAAAATAATTACTTTCATATTTCACTTTCGTTCTTGATTCTTTCCTCAAAAGTTACCATAAAGCAAAAAGCCATGTAACGAATCAATTATTTTGGTACAAACTCATTTGAATCTGTTCTAATATTTTATAAGATAATATATTTAATGAAGTATTTTTTACTCTTTTTATTTCCTATAAAATGCTTGCATACAAATGAAAATACGAAATAAATAATAATTAGAAATTCAAATAATAAACATTTACAAAAATCGTATGCACATATGTATATAATGAAAAAAGCATAAAATATAATGTTTAAAAACTGTTTTTTAATCTGGTGGCAAACATTAACATGAATTAGTAAGCTATAATATTCTACCATCATCAATTTTTAATTTTTTGGATTGGCCCATTTTAATTGGCCCTTGCTGCTTCTTTTTTAAGTGTTTTGTAACAAATAATGGCTGAGTTCACTCCTTGAAACACTTAAGCAATTGACTTTTTTCAGTGGGGTTGCCAGAAATTTTTTATGGGGTCTCAACACATCAAAATGAATTTCTAATTTCTGTATTTATTTATAAAATAAAAATTATGTTTATGGAAATCAGGCACTTGGATCTCAAAAATAATTTTTTTCTGAAAAAAAAAAGGTTTAAAAATTAAAATTTTATTTAAAGTGATCTGATAAGAATTTAATTTTGCAGGAAACCTTAAGGGTACAGGAAAGCAGTCACAATTACCAATCAACAAATACCCCCACCCTGCATTACTACATCACAGGCTCTTTAATATCTTTCATTGATAATTGATTTAAGTTTACATCTCATAAATTTTTCATTTTTTCCTTAATGCTGCTGCTTTAGCTAGTTAATTTTGGACACTTAAAGGTGCAGCAGTAACCAGTGAATGTGTTAAATTTTTTTTTCCTATTTGCAATGATAGTCAATAATAGAATACATTATAAATTCCAGACTTTTTTTAAAAAAAAAAAAGCATTTCACTAATTAAACGAAAGGCATTAAAAATAGAACATGTCAGAGATTCTTCTTTGGTAACTATGAACAAAAACAATTACATAGCATCACATATATAAGAACTGACATAGTATAAATTTGCATAATTTGCTAATGAAATGCATTTGTTCAGTGACTACCTGGGCCATGAAAATAGATTAAAAAAATTGGGAGCTAACAGCAACTTAATATGATTAAAACTTAATTAGATACATTTATTTAAATGCAAAATAATGTCCAATACACAAAAAGTTTGAACAGTGCCTGTCTCATTGTCTTACAAATTTGAACAGTGCCAGTCTCATTGCTCTACAAATTAGAACAGTTTTCTCATTAACTTCAATATAGTATATAATTTCTAGTTTAGTCTGTAGTGTATTAGGTTCTTGTGTCTTCTCTTTTTCTTTTTATTACTATCAAGTCCAAATTCAGTGACATTTTTTCCTGAAAAAAATAGGACAATTAATGAAATATAATCTTTTCAAAGCACATGCACCAAATATGTTTACAATTTCACTGATTAATACAAACAGAGATGAAACTCAACCAGAAAACAAACAAGAATAAGCATGCCTAACTATGCCAAAATGACAGTGCAGTAAGATGACAATGTTTTACCAAATGTTCCACATATTTTTGCAAAGTGGAGTGTAGCAGTGCCACTAAAAGGTGAAACAGAAATATTTGCTGAGGGATTAAACAGAAGGGTTGGTAACAGTAAGCATTTTTTTGGGGGGGGGGTGTATAACAAAGCATTGTGGGACATATTAATACCATATTATACTATTAGAACCACCATAATTAAAAGTTATTTTAGTCAAATACCATATAGTGAGCAGTTGTATAATGAGGTATGGGTGTATCAGGAAAGTTAATTAATCACTTTAAACAAATAATTACCCAGTTTATGAATTAAAGTATCTAAATATTGGATGAATTATTTTAAAAATATCTATTCTAATTTTATTTTCAGTATGTAATAAATCTAAATGATTGATATTTCAGCTGATGTATTGCCTTTAATGAGTACTGGCTTAGAGCCTCCAAACTTTATTTCTCGGACATCAGAAAAGGATCTTTTTGTCATTTTTGTCCATCCATTACAAAGTGGGTTGTATCAAATAAAGCTTCAAGGTCCAGCAGGGAAGTAAGTCTAATATGTAATTCTAAAGTAGTAATTATGTGAATGTTCACTTGAGATTGTGATTATCTGTATAATCAGCAAATTCATACTTTTTTCAACAATTGATATGTTGATTTTAGCTCAAAGAAGACAAATCAACTTTTTTTAAAGAAACAATCATTGGAATATTAGAAAATTGACAATGCATAATTTCCAAACTTTCAAAATGGTATCAAACTAGGAACACACGCACATTTCCAATGTTAGAATAGTAATAGATCAACAGAGAGTAACAACTACTCAGTAAAACGGATTTCTATTTTTAACTGCCCAATGTTGACTAATGATGTGCCCTACAGTTGTCTTCAGAGTTTGCTGTAACCACAGGAATAATTATTTCTGAGCAGACATCTTGCAGATACTCATAGAAAAATGGCTTGTATGTCAGACATCCATCTGTTTGCACACTGACTTGTATGGAAAAGAGAACTGATTTTCTATGGAATTGAGAACAGGGAAATTGAACAGAATATCAATTGAATAACGTAATTTCTCTCTGAGGAATCATCATTCAATTTACAAAGTGTTTCACATTATATATTCTGGAGAGAATGGGAAATGTGTGTGACCACCATATAACATCACAGAGCAAGATTTGTATTACAGTTATGGCATTCTGTTATGGGCAGGCATAATGTCTGCTTGATACTTTGTATTCTTAGGATTTTATTGGAGGTTCTATTAATGAAACAGGATGCAGAGATAAAGTTCTAGAATTTGTTAATCTTTTCCAAGTTCTTATTTGTAGATGAAAATGCCTTGCTACACTGTTCTCAACTTATAGAGTTTTTTTTTTTGAAAGAAGATATTAAGAGTGCATGGTAATATGTGGCCAAGGAGATTCCTTTTAAAATCAAGCATGAATTCAGTTAAATATGTTTGTAATATACTTGGGAGAAAGACTTTAGCTTGTCTGACTCTACCAAGGGACATTGTTGAGCTCAAAACCATTCCGAGTCTGTCATTGCAATTGATCTAAGCTCTCATTCATAGCCCAAAACATTGCTATGATGATAGCATTGCATCAAGAGGTGATCACACTGTCTTCTAATTAATTTTAGCATTTTTCCTTTACTTGGAGTAACAAACTTATTACTTCATTATGTATAATACATAAACCAAACAATAGATTTATTTTTATTTTCTATTCCCTTTATTTGTAATGGTTTATTTTTTTTGCACCCTACTTGTAGAAATAACTATTATGCATAGCTTTTGGACACCACTATATATTAGAGTACCATTAGTACGCTTTTACTCATGGGGCTTTGCTTTTTAACTTTTTGTTTTATAGTATATGTACTTTTAAGATTGTTTTTGCATAAAAATAGGAAGATTTCTTAACCTGATATGTCATTTAAAACTTCTAGTGATATTTAAAATAAATTTTTAGTTTTTTAGTTTATTTTAATGTATTCTTTTTTATCTAAATTTCTCATGGGTGTTATGCATTTTGAAGATCATTTTTTTTTTCAAATTAGTAAATTTTGTGTGTTTTATCTGTAATGTAATACTTTTGATTCTGCCATATTTAAAAAAATAACTAATACATATTCGTAACTGATATTTTTTGTACTAATTTTTATTCCTCTTGTGTGACAAATTAAAAATTAACTTTGTCAAACATTTAACTAGACTTTTGTTTTAAAGTAGGAGCATTAAAAATATATCATGCTTAAATATTTTGTATTTATTTTAAAGTAATAAATTATTTCAAATATGTGAATGTGTGTTTTGGGTATGAATAATAACATTTTAGTGCATTTTTTTTTTCATGAGCTGAACCAAAAAGGAGGAATCTAATATAATTTATAATTACAATTTCTTTTTCTTATTAGGATGTCTCTTGCTTTGCCTTTGGTTGATGGTATGGTAGTGAGTCGCAGAACCTTAGGAATTTTAGTGAGACAAACTGCTTTAAATATGTTACGTAGAAAGAGGTTAGATGCTGACAGGTATGTTATAAATTTTATTCTTTTTCAATGTATGTATATTAATTTTTAATAATAATTAAAAATAAAAATAAGTTATACTTTTAATATATTTGATAATCAAAGAACGTTACAAATCTTGTTCTAATTTTAATGAATGTAAACTAAGTTTAATTTCTAACTTATATGAAATTTTTTTCCAATTACATAATCTATGTCCCCTCCCCTTCTCATAAGTGGATCATTATCCTATTAGCATTGTATCTTCAAAAAGTAATGTTCCTTATATTTGTTTTTATTTTTTAAATAAAAATTGTTTTTGATTTTTCTCTATCTGTGTGTGTACACTATATAGCTAAATATCATTATACACTTTAGATATTTCTAGAGAAATATATGATAATGTTCTATAACTTTGGGCATGTAAAGAAGCTACTTGAGCTCATATTTTCCAGTGAAGTTTCAATGACTTGAAATTTACAATGCAGTCAAAAAATTGAAAAAAGAAGTAAAATACTTTTTGATTTTCTTTCATCATAAACAGCTGGAAATAACTTTTCACTTTTGTAAAATATTTAGCAAGGTCTTTTTAATTCAATGTTTCCATGAATTTTCACTAAAATAATGCTTGTATTCATGAAGTCATAGAACTTGTATTCAGATTATTTTTGCTTATATTAGCAAGAATTTGCATCAATATTTACAATGCCATTGCTAACATATAGGGAAATATCAATACTTAAAGGTAATATGAAAGGTATCAGTATCCAATGATATATGAATATTTAAAAGAAAATTTTTCTACACTGTCAGGGTCACGCGGTGAATTTATTATATTACTCATTGGTGACGTAATGATGTAATGGTTTAAACGAGCTGCTTGTGTATCTTGTCTTTGGCAAGGAGCCAAAAGAATGTAGTAGATAGATTTCTCTGGAATAAATGGTGAATTGATGCTGCTCTGATGAGTTTAGTTTTTTTTTAGTATGAACAGGGTTCACGGCTGACATTTGTGCGAGAAAACCGAAATGGATTTCGAATCGTTTCGAAGATTAAGGATTTAAAACTGTTTTGAAGATGGAGGATTTCGAATTGGTTCAAGAATAAGAACTGCGAACGGTTGTGAAGCTTGGCGACATCGAAACTGTTTTGAAGATTGTGAATTCCAGTTATATCCAACGGTTGGTAAAATGGCGTTTTTAGGAAGAGCTTTGAAGGTAGATTTGAAGTGTTTGGCGGAAGAATTAGGAGAAACTGTAACGGAAGAAATGAAAGTTTCTGCTTTAAAAAATCTGATATTAGCAAGTGAAGAGTATGAAGAGGCGTTCGCGAAAGAATTACTGCACAGAATAGTAAGTGAAAGAGAAGCAATAAAGTGCCAAGAAAGAGAAAATGAAATAAAGCGTCAAGAAAGAGAAGATGAAATAAAGCGTCAAGAAAGAGAAGATGAAATTAAGCGTCAAGAAAGAGAATATGAATTAGAAAAGTTGAGGATAGAAGCTTCGATAAGGAATAATGGTTTTAGGAGAGAGATGGACTCTCAGAATGAAAGAATACAAGAACACGTTCCAGTTGGATTGCAAAAATTAATGCGTACTTTTGACCCTAAAGAAGGTGATATAAGTTTTTACTTAATACTGTTTGAAAGACAAGCACGAAGAGATCATATTAAAGAAAAAGACTGGGTTACGAATCTTGTTGGACTATTGCCGTTAGAAATGGCGAATTTGATTGCCAGGGAACCTGAGGAAAAGGCAAATGACTATGAGCATATAAAAAGTATGTTATTAAAAAGATTTAAATTGAGCCCAGAAGCATTTAAAATAAAATTTAAGAGGCATTGTAAATCGACCGAGTACACTTGGCGAGATTTTGGATTTGAGTTGGCGAACTATTTTAATGAGTGGATTTCGGGACTAAATATCTACGATTTTGACAGTCTGAAACAACTTGTCATTGTAGAACAGATGAAGGAACAAGTATCCAGGGATATACAACAACATTTTATTGATGATTGGGGTAGAATTGTTACAGTTGACGATCTTGCTGAGAAGTTAGATGATTATGAAAACGCAAGTTAATATAATCAGGCCACTAAAGCTACTTCGTCTCAACCGTATAGAAATTCCTATCCGGAAAAGCCTGGCTTTGTTCAATAGAAGATGTCATACATTGAGTGAAGGATATAGACAAGAATCTAACAACCGCAGTGGATACGATAAGCGAAATTCTTTCCAAAAACCAGTTACATGTTTCAATTGTGGACGAGTAGGACATTTTGCGAGATTTTGCAGGGATAAGAAAGATGGGAGAGAAAAGACCGAGGGTAAAGTTGCTGAGGTAAAGGTATCTGAAGTGCAAGTGGCAGAAGTCAAAGTAGTTGAGGATGAAAGCAAAGTAGTCACAGCGAGATTCAATGGTGAAGTTTTAATGGAAAATAAGAAATGCAGCGCAGTTCATTTAAAAATGTCTGATCTTAAAATAGTAAAAATTTCTTATGGTGGAGTAGAATATGAAGCTGTAGTAGATTCAGGTGCACAAATTAGCGTGTTTAAAAGCAGTGTAGTAGGGGAGGAAGTCGATTACAAAGGATATATAATGTTGCAACCTGCATTTGGTGATTGTTTAAAGGCTGAACTAAAAGAAGTGGATATTGGTTTGGTAACGAACGGGTATATTACGCCGGTAATTAAAACGGTGGTGGCAACTGTGGACAGACTGAACGCTGATATATTATTAGATACTGAAACTTATGAAGCATTATTAGAACAAGAGAGAATATACAATCCCAGATTTACAGCCGCTGTAAACTTAAGATCAGATTCCCCCAAAAATTGTTAGATGAAAGTGTAAATACTGAGGAGGAAGAACAGGAGCCAACAATAACAGAATATGATGAGGAGAATGAAAATAACACCGAAAAATTCAAGAAACAGCAAAAGAGTTGCGATACTCTTCAAGAAGCATGGAATTTCGCTAAGCTAAAAAAAGGAGGATATGTGATAGAAAACGATATTCTGTACCATGAAGAGCTGTTGGGCGGAAATAGGATAAAACAGTTAGTGATTCCCGAAATTAGGAAGAGGAAGATACTAGAAATTGCACATGAATCAGTGTTCGGAGCACATCTAGGAGCTCATAAAACAATTCAGAGAATCAAGTTTTCCTTTTATTGGCCAGGAATGGTGAAGGAGATTAAAGCATATTGTAGTTCTTGTCATGGTTGTCAGTGCAGAAAAGTAATTCGTTCGGTTGACAAAATTCCAATAACACCTGTATCTCGTCCTGAATTGCCATTCCAAGTGGTAAACGTTGATCTAATTGGTCCTGTAGATCCAGTATCGTCACAGGGACAAAGATATATACTTTGTTTGATGGATCAGCATTCTAGATGGCCGGAAGCAGTCCCGCTCAAGTCACTAACGGCTAAGAGTACATGTGAAGCACTGCTCGAAATATTCAGTAGAACAGGCATTCCAGAAGTGATCGTAATGGACAATGCGATAAATTTTACAGCAAGTTTAACGCAAGAGTTTTTGAAGATTTTAGGAGCTTGCCCACGTTTTTCGACACCATATCATCCAGAAGGAAACGGGTTAATTGAGAGATGGAACCAGACTCTCAAGAACATGTTGCATCACATTATTAGAGAGGAAGGATGAAGTTGGCATAGGCCGTTTTTACTACGGGCTTATCGGGAAGTTCCAAATGCAACTACTGGTGTACCACGTTTTCTGCTAATGTATGGAAGGGAGCCGAAAGGTCCGTTGTCTATATTGAAGTCAATTTGGACTGGAAACACGTTATTACCTCTGAATATGAAGGGATCAGTAGAGAGTTATTTGAAAAAATTAAAAGAAAAGTTAGAAGTATCAACCCGCGAGGCAAAGTTAACAAGTGATGTGCAACAAGGTAACTACGCTAAATATTATAACAGGCAAAAGAAACATCGAGAATTTGCACCAGGGGATCAAGTGCTTGTTTTGATACCTGATTCAACGAATAAACTATATTCTAGATGGACAGGTCCAGTTAATGTTGTTAAAAGAGTAAAAGCAAATTCATATTATTTGCGGATGCCTGAAGGTAACTTAAGATTACTGCATGTTAACAAGATTAGAGAATACAAAGCGAGAGTTCAAACGGTTGGAGTTGTTTATGATATCGATGATGAATTTGGTGAGATATATGAAACGCCAACAGTTCCTGCTGCTGAGAAGAATGATGAAGCATTGGACAGAGTGAAGTTGGATTACTTATCTAAGAAGCAACAAAATCAACTAAAAGATCTTTTACATCGACACAGAAGTTTGTTTTCTGGAAAAATAAAAAGAGCTAAAGTTGGTGAACACGTGATAAAACTGAAGGCTGAGGAGGAGAAGATGAAACCCAAAACTTATAAGATACCGGAAAACCTAAAGAGGAAAGTAGACACACAGATAGACGAATTGTTAGAGTTAGGTCTGATTGAACCTGTTGTAAGTGAAATAGCACACCCAGTAGTATGTGTTCATAAAAAAGATGGAACACTTAGGTTATGCATAGATTTCAGAAGTTTGAATGCTCTTACCGTACCGGACGCATATCCAATGGAGAATATGATGGAGTTGAATTTCTTAGTAGGGAAGAAAAATTTATTACAGTTCTAGATATGTTGAAAGGATATTGGTCTATACCAATGGAAGACAGCAGCAAACATCTAACAGCGTTCCGTACTCATCGAGGACAGTACCAGTGGAATGTATTACCATTTGGGTTAAGAAACGCTGCTGCAACCTACCAAAGAGCCATGTCTAAAGTGGTCCAAACTATATCTGGCTTTGCATGCGCGTATATCGACGATTTAGCCGTATTCTCTGATACATGGGAAGAACATTTAGATAATCTGGAAGAAGTTTTCAAAAGATTGGAGTATTTTAACTTCTCAGTGAATTTAGGAAAGTGTGAGTTTGCAAGACAACAAGTTAAATACTTAGGACATGTCATTGGTTCAGGTAGACATTCACCGGACAAAGAAAGAATAAAAGCGATTCAGAACTTAGAGGCACCAACGACCAAGAAGCAACTGAGAAGTGCATTAGGATTATGCAATTTTTATAGACAGTATATTCCGAACTTTGCAAAAATTGCTCTACCATTGACGGAGCTCACGAAAAAGAAAGTCCCTAATGAGATTCCATGGAGCAAGGAGGCTGAAAATGCTTTCAAGGAGTTGAAGACAGCACTATGTGTAATTACAGAGTTGCAAGTCCCAGACATAGAGAAACCGTACTACTTGCATACGGATGCATCTCAGACGGCGGTCGGATGTTGTCTAGGTTAGTCGGATGGAG
Organism: Trichonephila clavata; assembly: GCA_019973975.1. Taxonomy (NCBI): domain Eukaryota; kingdom Metazoa; phylum Arthropoda; class Arachnida; order Araneae; family Nephilidae; genus Trichonephila; species Trichonephila clavata. Next base: position 89,434 of record BMAO01001517.1, on the reverse strand, counting down.
AAGACAACATTCATCCCATAGCTTTCAGGAGCCGGAAACTGAATCCAAGCCAACAAAAGTGGTCAACAATTGAGAGGGAAGCGTATGCTATTATTTGGGCTCTGAAAAGATTTGAAACTTTACTGTGCGGAGCAAAGATATTCTTACTAACCGATCATAATCCCCTAGTGTTTCTTACTAGTGCTGCATCCCAATGTCCGAGATTACAGCGGTGGGCTTTGGCAATTCAACGCCATGACATTGAAGCAAGTCACATAAAAGGATCAAAACTAGTTAATGCAGATGCGCTATCCAGACTGTAAGTGTAAACCGTAGTTAAATAAGAACTTTTAGAAGATTTAAGAATAATTGAACTTTAAACTTTATTTTTAGATGATTAAGTTAAGTAGTATATTTATGTAAAATGTAATGTGTTGGTTTTTTATGTAGTGTATAATCTTAAGATAGTGCTTAAGCAGTGTTTTTTTGTGGATGTAACGTGTGACCCTTAGGTTGTTTTAGCCATATTTGATCTTCGGATCTAATATGACTCTCGGGGGGAAGGTGTCAGGGTCACGCGGTGAATTTATTATATTACTCATTGGTGACGTAATGATGTAATGTTTTAAAGGAGCTGCTTGTGTATCTTGTCTTTGGCAAGGAGCCAAAAGAATGTAGTAGATAGATTTCTCTGGAATAAATGGTGAATTGATGCTGCTCTGATGAGTTTAGTTTTTTTTAGTATGAACAGGGTTCACGGCTGACATACACAAAAGCATGTGTATATATCTTTTCATATTTTAGTAACCAATAATATAGTGCAGCATATATAAAAAATTACTTCAATATCATGAAAATGCAGTGATTATATTTGTTACTCTCTGAAAGTAGCACTAGAAAGTTAAAATAAGTTGTATAATATTCACTAATGTACAAAATACTCTGTAATATAGATCTAATTAGAAAATTCCATTAAAAAAAGATGTATTTTTTCTTTTAGCTGCCAACCTCCTCATGTGAGACGAAAACTAAGAATACAAGATATAATTAATAGGTATCATAAGAAACTGTCAGAACCAGAATTTATTTCATCTCTCTTCCATCCATCTGCTGGACATTAATTTCTAAAACATTTGTTTTTGAATGAAAAAAAAAGAAAGTTATGTATTTATTAATGTGTTGGAAATTTGTGTATGATTTGTGTAAAAAATAAATTAATGTATATATTTGTTGTATTTAATTTAATTGGCTGTCCTTATTTTGAAATTTTTCTCAAAGTTGGTCTATTGTGAAATTTAAATTAATTCTCTCGATATTTACAAAATAGAATATTACACAACATAATTTTTATTATTAATCATAATATCTAGTTATAATGAAAGTTTCCTTCCACCGCTTATATCGTCTCTGCACACAGTTCGCATTGGTGTATTTGCTCATATTTTGTCAGACAATTTTTGGCATTTGAAAGAAAGAAACTTGCTTAGAATATTGTGTTGGGAAATCTGCAAAAAAATATTGTTACTATTAAATATAAGGTGTCTTAAATTGAACTATCATGCTACTAGATTGAAAAAAAATCATTTACTTCCAGAGTTCTGTAGTAAAAAGTCAGCTACAGAATGTCACCTAATTATGCACACAACTTATATACGTGTATTGTTGTATCATATCAGACACTGTTAAGATTTGGTACTGGAAGTTCAAAAGCAAGGACTATGACATTCAAGAAGCAGAGCGTGCTGCCTGGCTTACTGATGATGAGGCCCGCCAGGGAGAACTTGTGGAAAATCAGTATTCAACCATTCGAGAGCTAGTTAAATAGTTAGACGTTTGTGCCATGTCCATTAGTTGCATTTTGCATAGCCTAAACTTGACGTAAAAGTTCAATCGCTGGGTGCCGCATAAGCTAACTCAAGCAAATATGGACAGACGTATTCAGGCTTGCACTGATCTGATCAAATATCAACACAGGGACAACATTCAGGCCTGGATTGTCACTTGTAATGAAAAGTGGATTTATTTTAATGACAACCCTAAAAAGGGGTTGATCTGCTCCTAGTGAGCCCATCGGTAGCATCGCTAGGAGCAATTTGATTCACAAAATGATCGTGATTTCTATCTGGTTGGATTGCCATGGTTTTATCCACAAAGAGTATCTGGATAAAGGTAAACCCGTTGACAGTTAAGTGTATTGTGAGATGCTGGTCCATATTGACTCTTCTGTCAGGGCAAAAAGTTGAACTGAGTTCTGGTGCAAGAAAGTACTATTCCATCAAGTTAATGCAAGACCACTATGTTTCTGTCTTCACAGGCTAGACTCTGTACAGACTTGAAGGAGATCTTTTGCTACACCCACCACATAGCCCCGACATCGCTCTTTCGTACTTCTACATTTTTTCACACTTGCAGTTACATTTTGCTGGAGTTATCTTCGATTCAGCATAGGGACAGCCGAAATGAGGTTGAACTGTTTTTGAACTCGCGGCTACCAAATTTCTCGATTTTGAAAAACTACCAAAATATTGGCGGAAAATCATAGATTTGGGTGTGACGATTACTACCCACACTAAAGGTACGGCTTTCATTGCTTTTTTCTAACTTATTATATATTTTTTTGGTGGAAAACTTTCATTACAACCCAATAGTACTCAACATATTTTACAACTTGTATTTCTCATCAACATTTATGTCAATACATCAATTTCATTATATTTAATAGTATGAATTGCTTAACAAAGATGTTCATATATTAATTCATATATGTTCCAAAAATTTTTAAGTAAATAGCTGTATTAGATTTTGCATTTTTTCAAACCAAATATCGATTTCTGTCAGGTCAGGGTTCAAACCTTAAAGCTGTTGAAAACCTGTTTTGTCTTTCTGGGCCAGACCAGTAGCTGAAAGTATTTCAGTCTTAGCCACTGTTACTATAGTAGTTGAGTGGTTATGATTTCTAATACGAGGTTGGAGTTGTTTCTGTTACGGGGTTTGAGTCCTGGTGCCAGAAAAGTCCTGCCATGTTGAGGGGCTGATGCACATTAAATTTATCATTGTTCAAAATTCTTGTATTGGCTTGGTGTAGAAACTTAAAGAGTAAGGTGCACTTGGCACTTGACAATGGTTCAAAATCATTAAGTTTGTCACCAACAGCCCTCATGTTACTCCAGAATGTAACAATAATAGTCAATCAATAGGTCAAACTAAATATTTATTTTTTGTGTTTTTAAAAAAATTTTACAGCTTCTTTATGGGAAAGCTAATTTGACTTGATAAATAATAGTAGGAACCAGAAGCTTTTCTAGATGTTCTGTGTTCTTTTCAGAAGTTTTTTTTATAAAGTATGGAATGTGTGATGCGAAAAATACGGATGACTCTATAAAATTTTTAAGCTTCTGCTTAAGCAACTTTATAAATAATGCAATCCTTGTGTGAAGGAGGGAAGAGAGTGAAAAAAAATAAAAAACAAGACCGACATCAAAATGTCCCCCAAAATTCTTTACACATTTGCTTATGATACTTCTGGGTACAAGGAGGGTGGGGATGGGATCTTTGTTTCTTTATAAATTCTGGCCAAACAGTTTTCCAACATATGTTCAAAGTTGATGGCATTAATTTAGTTAGCGCTTATTAAATTTAATCGATACAATCCAAAATTGATAATTTTATTCACACATCAATGCCTGTGGGGGTTTCATCGTTCAATTTGCCCAAAACTCATTAAAATGTTCGCTTTACGTAATATGTCTTAAATGTTGCAATTATATATTTATATACCTTGATCTAAACGGTTGGATCAAAGGTGTAGCATTAAGTGGCAGAAATCAAAATTACATGTTAGGATATTCTAAGGAAAGGTGGCCAGATGCATTGTCTATAGTAAAAAAAACTTTAAATCGGAGACTGAACATTAATGTAGCGTCAAACTTCTGGGACACGAAGCGTTTATTAAATTATTCATTAAAGTATCCATGGTAACCCAAACTTTTTTGTTTTCCATCCAGTGAATTGGCATTTAATTCCCAAATCTTCATTTTTCATCTTGAGGATTTAGGGTTCGATTTACAATCAGTGGTTACAACATATGATCTTATAAAGCATTAAAGCAAAATCATTTGATCCTTAACTATCTTATACGCCCATTTCTGCGCATTTTGGAAGTTCTGTTCGGCATTCTTTCCCCAAAAATGCCACTTTCATCTGCAATATAAACTTGTTTAGGAGTTTAGCCTTCAGCAATTATTTTAGCTAGCTTTAGTGGAAGTTAAAAAGAAAAGTAAAGTTATAACCCCTCCCAATTTTTATCGATTGCGTTTAATCAAACTAAGTCGCGCGAAAAAAAAATCACTCCTCCCTTCAAATGCATGTTGAATCAAAATCGCAGGAAAAAAAGTTCAAATAAAAACAGAATTAACTGTACATATAAAAGGAGAGTTATCTATTAGAAATTTTATGGAAAATAGTAAAATCAGTCTTATTACCTGTGGGAATATATGTTAAAGTCTTGTGTTTGTGCAAATATAATGTCTTCATCTGAAGTCTTGTTCCTCGACCTATAAACTGTATAATAGTTTTTTTAAAAAAAATCTGGGTTTTGTTTTAAGTGAAAAAATAACTATCTTTTTAGACTACTTCAATGTAAAGATGTACTAGGACATTAAATTTATTTTGCCGTATCGTTGTTATTAAATTTTTGATTCCCCCTCCTTTCGACCTTGGAGTTAGTTACTGACGTAATGACAAACATTCTTAGTAATATGTTAATGTTTGGATAAATTGGTGGTAGCCTTTTTTTTCGTAACCACTGCAAACTACTAAGAAGTTTTAGTTTCAGTACTGTTGTACATCAGTTATGTTGCATTTCAAAAGAACAAAATCGCTTGAGCAGAACACTGGAACAGTGTAACGTTAATATTCATTCACTCACTTGAGCAGAAAACTAAAATAATAAGTTACAAATCACCTATAAAATTAAAGCAAGTTTTTTCCTTCATCTTTTAGTTCAGTGACCAGAATTATATAGTAGTACAAAAAATTTTCTCAAAAATCTTTATGAACAATTTACTTTTTCTCAGGTTTTAATATAGTACATTACCATTAGATATGTGTATCGATTCGAAAGTCTCCCCACTCCTTAAAAATTCACTGTAACGCATCTCATTGGAGGCAGTTTCATGAAAAGCAGTCGTTTTTTTGCATCACTCAAATGCTTTTTCAGAAATAGTGAGCTTTTTGGCCTCATACTAATCAAATTGTTTTTCAAATTTTACGAAGAACTGTGCTAGTGCTTAGATAGCTTTGGTACCTTCTAAGCAGTTAATCCCAAGGTTTTACACATGTTTGTTAATGTTACCTGAGTGGTACCGATTCAAGAAAAGGGCCATTGGTACTATTTTAAGTCTTCAAACTTCATATGTACACCCTGAAGCTCCTGCTCGAGTTCCAGCTTTTTGATTTTCAGGAGCGTCACACACGCTAATGTAGCTAGTCCTAGTGGCTTCTGTACCGAAATTCCTTGGGGGTTCTTTTTGGGAGTCCTTTAATAATTTACAATTTTTTGCTTACTCATGTTGGGGCTCCATTAGTGTGGGGCCCTTTTCAGACCGTTTCAGCCGTATCATTGAAACTGCGGTAGCTACGCCCCTGGCCACAGAAGTGTTAAATGTCGTTGCATGTGAAGGCAAATTAATCCTTCAATGCCCTATGGAAGGGATAGGCCATTGTCTCGAAGGTCATATTGGGGAAGCGGAGGATACCAGAGGGCCGCATCTTTTTAAAATCATTACATTAATAAGTTAATTTTGCATCTAAGAAAAGATATATACTGTACCTTAAAAAAACCAGATAAGTTTGTTAAAAAAAATAGTAGCAGTTTCTTTCAGTTTATTTATTGCGCTAATTTCATATCTCAAGATGTAAGCACTTTTAATATTAGAATTAGTTTGATGAGACAAATGTACCCTATCACACTTTTCTACATTTTTTTAAAAAAATCGTTGGGATTGCTTGTTGAAATTCTCACCACCTGTCTATCGTCTTGTAAGCAGAACTTTGATCCAAATATAGAAAACCTTTTTTTGTCTTTGGTTTCTGGTTGTCTTGGCGGGCCACCATTTACTTACCTCTGCTTTACAGTCATTATACTTTGCCTCTGTCCCAAGTTAACAGATTAAAGTCACTTTCACGTAGCTAATGAAAAAGGTTGAAATAAAAACTGTTTTTCTTAAGATATGTCTTTCTGGCGATAAGCGGATTCGTACACAAGCGACGCTCTTACTTTACCTTTAATAAAGTTTCAAAAACTCTCGGCTTATGCACGGAAATACACGCAGACGAAAGCTTTGAGGCTGTAATATTTAATAAGATAAAAAAGAAATAATAATTTATAATAAAAATAAAAACATGTTAGTCTACGAGAGTTTGAACCTCCAACCCCCTGGTCTACGCCACTAATGGAGACAGCAGGGATAAGAGCTAAGGTGTCATTCTCGTTACTTGACTATTGTTCAATGTTACAAAGTTCGTCCCAAATATCACCTGTGTTGTTCCTATTGCAATATTGATTCAAATGTCACAGTAGTTAATTCATTACTTACTAATTTAGTCATTCTATTTTCATATTTAATTTATTTACAATCTGAAATAATGGAGAACTCAAGTATTTTTTGGTCTTACAAAAAGCATTATGGGTGGATGTCCGCTTGGTTAAGAGCTTAAGGAATGGGAATATACTGATGGATGCTCACAGGTACATTTGATCCACCTCTCTTAATATGCTTTTTTTTTTCAAAGTTTCATCAGGAATAATTTTTATTATTCAACTCTAATGGCTTTTAGTTTCAATTACATACTTTTTTTTCCTGTTGCATCATAGTCATAACTGAAACTGCATGAAGCCACACTGTTTATTTACATTCTGGATGTAGTGGGTGTGTTTGATTAGGTGTAGTGGTGTAAGTAGCGTAATCTGTCAGTATTAGTTATTTCAGAGTATGAAACATGTCGTATGAAAATTTAGATTGTAAAAAACGTTTAGTAAAAAGCCGGAGTGGTTTGAAAATAGTTCGCCTAGATGACGAACCCACTAGTCCGTTTGAAATGAAGGAACCTTTTTGGGTTCCTGATGGAGAGGTAATTATTTTAATTTTTATATTGAGTTTCTAAAATGAATTTTTGAAAGAGGTCAGTATCACAATTGTTTTTGTGATAACTTAGTATTTTTTAAATATTACATCAACATCTAGTTTTCACAGGATTTTATTTGTGATATTATTCAAATATTTTTGAAAAAGTTATGTATTGTCTTAAAAAAAGCTTGCTATTTTAAATTTTGCTACCACTCCATTTAGTTTCCTGTGAAAATTGGCCTTTATTTTGCTATAATTTGTTATACAAATAATAAAAAATTAAGTAAAAAGAAAATTAGCATCAAATTTTTTTACATAGCTTGTTATTTATATTTATTTTGTTTCAGTCTCCATCATGTGCTAGATGTCAAGCCAAGTTTGATTTTTTAACTCGAAGGGTGAGCAATATTTCCATCAATAAAAAAATCTTAAAGGAATCTTTTCATTGAAAATAAATATTAATATATTTATAAAAATAAACTTTTATTTTCGGTTGAATGCTCTTAATGATATGTATATATATATGTATGTAGCTCTAATAAATAAGGAGTATTATTATTTCCCAAACGAGTAATGGTTTTTCTATTTTACAGTATGTTACACATAAAAATTAGTATTTTAATATTTTGTATGTGTGAATATAATAAAAATCAATGGAATCATTCTTACAATGTGCATTTCAAAATTAAAAAGGGAATATTAATTACAAATGTATGTTTTAAAAGTTTGAGTATTTTTGCATGTTAAAGCAAATTTCATCTGTTTATTGTTTTTACTATCATTTTTTTGTTTTGAAAAACTAGATTTAGACAAATACTTTCTTGAAATACATTTGCTTCTTATTTATGTATTGTAATACTGAGGATTATTTTCATGATGTTTTTATAATACATTGAATTTTTGTGGCAAAATTCAATGTGTGATTTGTATAAATACCATTCTTATGGGACATTAAAGATAATTATATCATAAAAAGAAGTGCATGCATAAGAAGTGTTGATCATGTGTGTATGCAGAAAAGTAGTAAATGAAGAAAAAATTGAAAATACTTTGATCATTTTAAGAAGCATGGAAATATTTAATATTCCTAGATTTTATTGTTTTTTATTTGAAAAAAAATATGAATATTAGTATGTATTTTTAATTTTTTCAAGAGCAGGAAATATTCAGTTTAAATGATTTGTAATGGAATTTTTTATTTTTTGCTTTCTTTTTTTTTTATCTCAGCTGATTAACTTAATTGTTGCTTGTTCCTATTTTTTAAACAAATGAACAAAAATCTTGGGAAAATATGAAAGGAAATATGAGAGAAACTACTTCCATTAACTTTTTTAAAAAATGTTTGTAATATCAAATATTTTACTGTAGCAAAAATAAGAATAAGTATTTTCTTTCACCAGGGAGCTTGGTGTATCCTTTATCTTTTAAAATGAATTTTTATTGGATAAATTTTTTTTGGTTATTTAATTTGGCTATGTTAAAAAGAATCATAAAATAGTTTTGAAAAATGGATGATTTTTTTTAGGAAAACATTATTTACTTTTATATGTTAAATTAAATAATCTTAAGTATTAAATCCTATCTTAGTAACTTAATTTGTTGAGTAGTATTTGAAAGTGTTTTTAAAAATTTTTTTTACATATGTTTAGGAATTGGTAAAATTTATTTATTTTATTGTAGCATCACTGCAGGAGATGTGGAAATGTTTTCTGCAGTCACTGTTGTGAAAATAAAATTCCTCTTCCTAGAATGTCTTTTGTTGATCCTGTACGGGTGTGTATAGATTGTGTTGAAGTAACTAAAAAAGAAAATGAATTTTATGACAAGCATCTTAAAGTTTTAACTAGTGGTTAGTATCCAGTTTTTGAATACTAAACTATCTCAATTGGTTTTAATTGGCATTGAAGTTATCACGTGTTTTCATTACATTGGAAGTTCTGAATGTGATTTAAAAATTTATCAAAACAATTGTGTGGGAGAAATAAGTCCCTCTTTTCTAAAAAAATGTGTTTTATGTTTAATTTTTTTTAATAAACATTTTATGGCATAAATTTTTAAATAAATGATAAAAATGTTTTAATTTATGCATTTTTATTGTTTAATTAGTATTAAGTTAACCATAAAGGGAAATTCAATAAATTATATCAAGTAAAATGCATCTTTGTCAATTTAGTACAGTTTCTTTTTAACAATGAGGAACAAAATTTTTTCAATATGTTTTAAATTATTTTTTTTGCATCAAAAATAGTTGTAAGCCCTAAAAGCAAATATATTCTAAATTAGTGCTCCTCAACCTTTTTATCTCCACAGACCGGTTAACATTTGATAATTTTACTGCGGCCCACACTGATGGAGGGGGATGTTAATTATTTATACTTTATTTAAGTTGATCAAGCTCAAGAGAAATATACCACTGTAAATAAAATGGAAATAATTTAATGTTTCTCGGGCAGCTCAGTACCATTTGATCCATGGACTGGTACCAATCAGTGGTCCAGAGTTTGGGGACCTACCTCATTGTTCTAAATTATACTGTTAATGTCTAACATTGTTGTAAGACCTAAAAACAGGAATAAACAGGTAAGATGCATGAAAAGAATCAACTATTAAAATTTTTAAAGTGTCCAATTTTCCATATGTTTTTAGGAATACATTCATTTTTTAAAATTTATATTAGTAATTAAGTAAATTAAGAATTATCCATAGGTGTAATGAAAAAAATCGAGATTAACGTATGTAAACTTTTATTCTATTTGTGTGTGTATATGTAGTTTACTATAGGTACTTTTCTTTTGTTTTTTCCTCATTTAACTTTGATAGAATCATATATTAACTATACATTTTTTTATCTGATTATTTTATATTTATTCTTGGTAAGTTAAACTAAAAAAAAAGTTAGTTTGAAAGAAATTATAAATGCATTATTAATTTAAAAGGATTTTAATTAATTTAGTTTTTCAATATTAGATTTTTATTAAAAATTTTATTGCTACTTTAATTTTTGAAAAGTTTTTTGTTCAATATTTTATTAAATTTGATTAATGACATGATTGTCTCAATATTATTTAATAATTTGAAAGGCTTTTGAATTCTTTTATTTATATGTAATCAATCAAATTTTGAAATCAGTCTATTACGAGTGTTAAGGATATAGATAAAAATAGGTTGCTTAATCAACAAAGATTTGACTGATAAAAACAATGAAACTGACATTTCCTCAAATTATGCAACATTTAAAGGGTTTTTTATTTACTTTTTCAAATTTTAGATTGTGATAAATTGTTTTTTTTTAGTATTATTATTTGCAATACAAATATACCTTTACATTTTTCTGAATTGCTAAAATATTTTAAAGAAAACATTGAATTCAATTATACATAAATGCTCTTCCTTTAAAGTTTTATTAAAAATAGTTTTTTAAAATTTATTTTAGGTGCAAATTATAATTTAGATGAAGAAAATGGATCTGGAACTTACATTCCTCTGTTTTGCTGTTTGTCCAAAGATCATCAGTAATAAAATATTCTATGATTTTAAAAATAAATAAATAATTTATTGTAATATCTTTGTTGACTTTTTAAATTTTAATTCATATAGGGCAATTATGTTTGATGGTGGAAATATGTGGCAGCATAGCCCAGTACATTTAGAAGATATAGTATCAGTTCGAATATTAGGGTCTACTGGAAGTGGAGGTGAGAATTATTTTTTGAATGGAAATGTATTATATGCAAATATATTATATATAAATTATATGCAAGAGTCAAAAATTTACATTTTATAAAGATTTGAAATATAATATTGATATTTTGGTACATATGTATTGAGGTTTGGTATGTTTGGTAAGGTATTTATAGTAAATTTTGAAACAGTAAACAAAAAATTTCACTAGTTTTTTAAAAAAATGTGTGCAGTTAGATGTAATATAAAACTTTTAGTCAATATTCTATAACATTATTTGAAAATCTTTCAATTTAACAACAAATTTTTTTGTTTATAAAAAATTTTATGGTTTAATCAATAAACTTATAATTGCATGACTAAATGTGCACATATACATGAAGATATTATTTGGTAATAAATTGCCAGTAAGTTGAAGAATCTTCTAAATGTTAAGACTTTCATGGTATTTCAATATCTCACTTTACTGTAATTTTCAATAATTCTAGTTTTTGTAATGTTTGTTTGAAAATTTATTTACAAATTAATTTTTACTATTATAGATCATATTTACAAAAAAAAATATTACTAATTTTCTGTGTATATACATGCCTCAAACCATTCATTTCTTGGAATTGATGAAAAAATGCATTTATAGCCACATCAATATCTTCTTCTGAATGAAAACGACGTCCATGTAAATTCTTTTTTAGATTAAAATATAACCAAAAGTCACACATAGCTAGTTCCGGAGAATAAGGTGGATGCTCTATCAATTTAATTTGTTTTTTCTTAAGAAACTCAACTGTTAATCTAGCTGTATGGGAAGATGCATTGTCATGGGGAAGCATTAGTACCCTAACATTAACTTTTCGGAGAATTTCTTGAAGACATTTAGTGGTATACCAGTTTGTTGTTACTGTCTTCTGTCCTTCCAATTTGTTGGCTTTGGTCAATCCCATATATCTGAAGAAAACGACATACATTTATTTTTTCATTGCTCATTGTCTTTTCACCATTGTTGGCATTGTATCATCTTCAAAGACCCATACTTTGCTTTATGACTGGGTTGGAACATCAAAAAACAGTATGTATTTTTCATCACCCATTACATTTTTAGAAATGATGCAGTGGCTCCCATCATTTAGCAATTTAAGGGTTTTTTTTACTGATTCTGACATGCTCATCTTTTTGGTGCTCAGTTAGATTATGGGAAATCCAACAGCAAACTATTTTTTTTTTCACATGTGAATAATTCATGAATAATTTTGTATATGGCTGCAAATTCAAAGTTAAGTTTCTTCTCTATCATTTAGTAGGTACAGCGATTATCATCCATTAACATTTTTCATATGGCAGACATATTATCCGGGATTACTGCCGACCACGGCCATGTGTTCTTCATCCCTGAAGAGAACTGTCACCCATGCAAAATTCTTTAAACCATCTGAATACAGTATGGAGATTCATCTCCAAATGTTAATTGCAGCCATCGAATGCATTTCTCTTGATTTAATTCAGCTTTAAAATCACAGAAAATCATAGCATGATAATGTTCTTGCATCAACTCCATTTCCTCTTTTGTCTAAAATTTATTCTACGCTAAACAACTTAAAGTAAATCAGTAAAAAGTCGTCTGCTGTGTTAAAATACTTTGTATTTTCATATTAAACCATTAATTTTGTTTTGTAGCTTCTTGTCTACGCGTATCTAAAAAATTTCAGAGTTACCCTCTTAGAATTTACTGTGGAAGTTGGAATTAATGGTAAGGGGTTAGTTACACACAGAAATAATAACTATTATTACAAATGTTTCTTTTCATGAAAGTCTGAGATATCTTTTGGGTTGATTCATTTTGAAATTTCTGTGTGGTATAGACTTTTGTCCATAGAATCCAGAGATTAATAACCCAAGCTGTCATTTCAATCTACTGAAAATATATATTTTTAGTAGACTGAAATGATAGCTTGGGCTATTAATCTCTGGATACTCCTAGGAAAGGACTGATAAGAGATGTGGTACATGCTTTTGATGTTCCAACTTCTGTGACGTAAAGTCTTGGCTTTGATCTTAAAGTTTATACTGCTTTTTGACATCCAGTCTTTTACATAGGTCTCCACTGAAGATCCTCCGTGTAGGGGAACAATGCATGTTAAATCTGTCGAGAGCTCAAACGTCCTTCCATTGGCATGGCATGGTAGTTAGGAGAGGGGGTGCCAGCTCAAGTATCGTCCTTGTTACTTGACCATGGTTTATAATTATAAGGTCCATCACCAAAAGCCCTTGTGTAGCTGAACAGTGTGACATTAATATTCACTCACTTATTCACATAGGTCTTATCTGCATTTTAAAGAGTCTTTATTAAAATATAAAAGGCACTGCTTTGAAATTCATTTATTTACATGTGGTTGCCAGAAAGTCTTTCTCTATACCAGGGGTCTGCAACCTTTTAGCTGTGGTGTGCCAAACTAGTCTACCAATATGATTCAGTGTGCCACACACTTGGACACTTTTAAAGCAATTCCATTTCTGTGATAATGCATTCTGAGTTAGAGAACAAAGGTTAATAACATAGATGTATAGTTTTATTTATGTATTAATTTTGCACCATTCAAAAATATTTTTTGATGTAAAAATAAACAGCATACAATATAATCTATTCCTTAAAAAAAATACAAAAATTAAAATTATTATAAGTTATGTATTTTTAAACCTTTATTAAAATAAATATACAACATAAAATATAAGTATTTCCATTCATTATAGTTAAATAAAAAGATAAATACAAATTTTAATGAGAACCTAGTGCTTGCACCATTCTTCTTTCATGTTGCAAAATTGGGTGTATAATTTGTTACTTCCAATTAGACACAATTGTGAGCATTCAGTTATTAAACAATTTCATTGTGGACTCAAAATATTTTTCATATAAGGAAAGATTTTTTACTTAGATATGTAGAACCAAGAGCAGAAACCAGAGTACATGCAACTTTCTCTCTTCAAACAATTAAATCTTTCCAGTAGTGACATTTAGTAATTTACAAAGTAGCTGTGAATTTATCTTTAGAGTTATCTTTCAGGGTTTTTTGTAATTCCATAAATGCCCATAATTCTGAAGATGTTTGTCAAATAAGATCAATTACAAGTTTATCAAGTTCCATCCTGTCAAAAATTGACAAATTTGTCAAGTAGAATTGTACTGCAAGCCATAGGTTACTGACCCCTGCTCTATACTGAACTATGAAAATCCTATCACATATGAAAACAAATTGAATCCTATATTATAATTTAAATTAATTAAATCAGTGTATAAACTTGCATACAATACTTACAACTTGAAATAATTCTAATCAATATTAAAGTTTGATAGTTTGTTAATTATATTATTAATGCAAAGATTAAAGTGGTATTATACTTCTGAATATAAACTGTCATGTTTTGATGAAATTACTAATTATAATTGATGAAATTACGAAGGAAAAGATTGTATATAATTATCAAATAATTTGCAACTGATTTTATCAATACTGATAATCAATGTGTAAGAAATATGCTATATATATACAGCTATTTTCAAATATGGATTATGAAAATTGCAATACCAAGTTATGATTTTGTAAAGCACCCATAAACAGATGGAGTTGAACTTCAAATGACTTTTTCTTGCAAGTAAGATATTGATGCATGAGTTAACTGAATTTTAAATGGAAAGATTATCTGCTCCCGAATTTATTATAATATATACTGTAAAAATCCCCCCCCCCGGCATATAATGTGCACCTATACTTTTAAGCTGCAGTTTTTACTCTTTAGGTATATTTGAAATATAATGCACTCCCCCTTTTCTATGCAATGCTCTTGTGTTTAGAAGTCATTTATTTGAGGTATTATTCCAAGCTTTTGAAAGAATAGTGTATTTCTAGAACTACAACTCTTTAAGTTCATAAGGTTAGTCATTTGTTTTAAATAAACAGTATTTCTATATATGTAAAGGTCTAATTTTTTTTCATGTTCATCATTTTTTTTATTTTTAAAGCTATCCTTTTTATACCTGGCATATAACATACACCCGTAAATTTCGATCTTATTTTTTGTGTTAAATGCTCATGGTATACTCCAGATTTTATGGTAGTTTATTTTATTATAATTTCTTTAAATGGTATTTTTGTTTGAATGTAAAAGCTTTCATGATTTATTATAATTATTTTTAAAATACAGGACTTGATAGTTAACTTACATTTTGAAAAATACATTTAAATTTATTTAGCATACATCTCAAAATGAAAATATTGTGTGTCAAGAAAATTCTATCATTAGTGATTTAATGAATAATTAAGATGATTGATTATAATAAGCCAAATGGCATACTTTAATTTTAAATGTTTGAAAATGTTTTTTGAAAGACATTGTTTTGAAACCTATTAATGGCTGATAAAGTAACAGTGGAACGATATTATAATTTTTGGATAAAATTTTACTTTAAATCATTTCAGTTTATACATGAGATGCATAAATTAGTTTGAAATGAAACATCTGGTATAATGGTGCTTGCAGTGGATTCCAGATGTATCTTCACTAGAATGCACAACTTCTGCCACTTCTATTTTTAATCATTTTACAAATGTTTCATGAGTTGCTACCTTTTAGTACATTATTTTATTTTGTGCTGGTCAGATTTAGTTATATGAGTTAATAAGTGTTACTGTTGTTAAAAGAATTCTTAGTGTTTGTTTTTATGATGTGTATTTTATTAATTTTGTTCATTGATATTGATTGAGTGAGCAAGAGTTATATTGTTGCATGGGATATATATTGCATGGGAGCTTTTGACAATGGACCACATAATTTTTAATCATGCTCAAGTGACGAGGACGATACCTGAACTCTGGCACCCCCTCTCCTAGCTTCCACATCACACCAACAGATGAGGTTTGAGACTCAACATATTTAGTGTGCATCGGTCTCTTCTAAATGGCAGGTCTTTAATGGTACAAGGATTGAACTCATGACACACCTGCCAGGAGTCTGATACCTTGATCACTAAGCTACTGCTGCCATTCATTGATATTGAAGATATAAAAATGTTTTGTTTGTGTTATCTGTATAGATTTTGTACTGTATAATTATCTGTATAGTATTTGAAAAACTGTAGCATAGATTTTGTTTTGATTCAATTTTTTTTAATTATCAGTTATTTTTTAAAAATAACTATTTTACAAAATTAGCAAGTAATTATTAAATATTATTTCTCTTATATAATGTTAACATAGGTTAACAAATGCAAATAATTATTTGAGAGGAGATGTTTCCAATTATATTCTCAGTTTCAATAATTTAGCAAATGAATTATATGATCAAATTATGGATTATGTTTATTTTTATGATACCAATTACTTGTAATTTACTTAGTTTGTGGTATTTATCTACAAGCTTTTAATTTTTTAATAAACAAACATGTATGCAAACACATAATCTTTAAATGAAATAAATATTCTTATTTCAAAACATAAATTTATTTATTTGTTACATTATAATTGTTTTTTAAAGAAGTTAATTTTCTAAAATTAAACTATGCTTCCATGATAAATCTCTGTTTTTATTGTGCTTTTGGGCAGAAAAATTAAAAGCTGTCTTATGAAGCATTTAAAATGTATAATATATACAACACCATACTTTGTGATAGATATTTCATAGATAAAATATCAGTAATTTTCCTCAATAGTTTTCAATCATAAGATTGCTAAAAATAGATTATCAACATTTCAAAATATCTTTATTACTTCTTTTTGTACTTAGCTATGTGTAAATTGGCTTATGCGTTTGAATTTTAATTGCATCAGTCATGGCGAGTGATAAGAGTTACTGTAGAGATTAAATCGAAATAGTATTTCAACTACTTATTTGATGTGATGTGGAACTTTGTTGTGTTGGATATCAATTGAGAGAGAGACTCATTTTATTATTTTGCATTCAATGAAAACTTAAAATTATGAAATCTATTACCAACAGACAAAAAACAAATTATATAAATGAATATTTATATAAATTTATGTATGAAATTAAAAATAAATAAGTATTATAAATGAATACTTATATATTTTTGCTTGTGTATAGTAAAATAAATTATATTTTTCATATTTTATTTATTTTCTATCCGTTTTGAACCATTTTTGTTTTTGAAAATTTTCTAAAATATATTTTGTGTGCATCTAGGAACAACTCATATATCTGGAGCTGTTATTAGATTCTTGGACTTTAAAAAGGATGAAAAAGAAATTCGCATTTGCTTAGCTGATATTCCAAATAGAAAACAATCAGCTGCTTGGGTTCATGCATTACAAAAGGTAAATCTTTTTTCCCTGTAGTATTCTGTGATGTTAAAATCGATTTTTTTTTTATCATTTTAAGTTTCAGGTTGTTTTACATTTTGTTTTTGATTAAGGAAAATTTGACATTTTACATTAAGAAAATAGATCTTTAAATCTGACTTATATTAAGGGTGTCTTCACATAATGTTAAAGCCGACTGGGAGGCATGGTTAGTTTCTTGCTGCGCTTTAGGATGCAGGTTTGACCCCGGCCCAAGTCGGTGGATTTTCATGATGCAGAAGATCGACAGCGGCCATGTCATAGATGACATGTAAAAGATCCCTAGAATATCTGTTTGGCTTGGTTGCTCTAGGAAAAATTAAATCCTAGCTCAGGTTCGCATCGTCAGAGCTCAGGTGCCTCCCTCTGGGTAGGAAACTGAGCATCAGATTTACTTGCGGTAGTTGGTATTGCCTTTATGGTGCCACACTAAAAAGTGATAATAGCTTTTGGGGATTGTACTAGGTCTGCAAAAGTTAAAATACCAATGCACAGTCCCATTGAAAAAAAAAACAACGTTAAAGGATAGGATTTGAATTCGGATTATAATTTTTAAAAGTTTTAACAAACACATAAAAATAATCTAAATGTGAGGGTGTAAACTTTAAACTATATTTGTGTTTTGAAAATGATTTTTCAATTCTTTAACTTTTAAACTGAAGAAATACATTTTAAAATGAGTGCTATGTTACAAGTTCCAAAAGTTTTACATGAATTAAGAAAATATTGTCTAGGAAAACATTTAAAGAACTGCTGCTGTGCATTGCAATTGCATAAATATTTAATATTTTACATATTTGCATTATTATATTAATTTCATAATAAATATTTATGTAAAAGATCTTTGTGTTTTGAAGTGTAAGTTTCTGTCAATTTACTTTGTATTCAAATATTAAATAAAAATAAAATTTTATGAATTATTTCAGTCACTGAAATATGTGGTAACTGGTTCCAGTTCTCCTTGAATATGATGTATTCCAAGAAAAGTAATATTTTATTGTAACAGAAATCACTGGATGCCTATGAATTGTTCTGTGATACAATCTTTTATATGGTTACAGAAAAGAACATCTCATTTTTTTTTAGCTAGAATAATCAAAACTATAATCTGTTGCAATATGATATTGTTTACAATTGTGGAAATTTTTTAAAATTGTATAGTACTATTTCTATTAGTATTTTCCCCTTTATATTGATAAGTTTTTAATAAGATTTTTGTAAAATCTGAGATAAAAGTTTAATAGTTACATTTGTTGCATAAATGTGGAAATAAATATTTTATCTTGTTACTTCTATGAGCTTGGTAGTTTAATTGTTGAAAAATCTCAAGAAGTGTCTTTTGAATGTAGAGAAAATCATTTCTTCTTTTTTTCTAAGATCTTTTTTTTTTATCTCTAATTTTGTTCCTATTTTCGATCTATCCTGATCAGTATATCATTTTATTCTACAATTTTTACAATTTTATTATTAAACATAGAATACGTTTACTGCATAAATAAGTTTATTTATACAATTTCATTTAAATTATTACTAACTATGTTTAAAATAGATGTACAAAAATATAGTTCTGAAAATATTTGTGATATTGTACAAAATAGCTTAAATTAGTTAAGTTTAATTAAAAACACCATGATTATATAAAATATTGCAAACAATCTAAAAGCCAGATTTTGTTAAAAACTATAATGAATGTATAAATTATGATTTTTCAGAGATATCAGATGTTTTTTAATAGAAATATGTGCAGCAACAATTCTTAAAATGCTTACAATTTTTTTTTATTAAGAAAACAAACATTATCCTAAGAGATCATATTTACACATCTTAAAAAATAAGTGCTTACAATTTTTAAATAATTTTCATTGAATAACTATTAAAAAATTTTAAAAAGAAGATAATTTTTAATATTATAACATTCATGGTAAAGTTTCGAGCTGCATTAATTGCAGTTTCCAGTAATTATAATTCTTTTTTACTATTCATTGCTTATACTTGTAAAATTATTTTTTAACTATTGCAAAGGAATATTTTATGTATATATTGTGCCAAATATTCCTTCAAAAATTATTTGTGCTATTGATTTTAAACAGTGTCTAATTATTTTATTTGTTTTTTTGAATAATTTTTGAATTGTGGAAAGATACTTGATGGCTATTCAACGTTTCCTTTACTGTATTATGACTATTGTGACATTCTTCTTAAAATTTTAATCTATTCTACAAAGATATAAGTAATATGAAAATTGCATAAAAATAATTCCTTTGCTTATATTTCTGGATTTTGCTATTTATGTATTACATGCTTATGTTTTATGACATATACAATATCATTTGAATAGCGAATTATAATACGTTTGTGAGAGTTTTTATTTGAATATAGTTTTGATTGCAAATGTGTATTATCATATTTTGTTCATAGTTAAAATCAAGTATAAAGTGTTAAATAAATTTATCGAAACATTGATAATATGTTATCATTTATCGGTATTTGAGACAATCAAAACAAAATATTTTTATTTTTAGGTAATTATCATAAATACAAGTTTTATTTTTTATGTAATCAAGAGCTGTATTACTGATTGGAAATAAACTATTATGCAGAGTTTTTGTGATGTTTAGATTATTAGTGTATATTTTGAATTATAATGTATTTTAATTTTTAAAAAAATTGGTAGTTTTTTTTATATGTTGCAGTTGGTTGTCATTGGAACATATTCATAATATTAAATATTAGCATTATGTTTTAAATTCTTTGAGAGGTGTCAAATATATATATTTGTAATATATTTCCTGTAAGAAGTACAAATGTAAAAGGTGCTTTTGATGTTTATCATGATAGCAATACTAACTTTTCTGTAAAAAAAAAAAAATTGGTAATTTTAAATGCTGTGTTAAATTTTCAGAAAATGTACATTGTCTTTTATAAAAACTGTACCATCTGTCTTTCTATATATTGCAATATATTATAATGTTACAATATGAAGCAGTTTATATATGAATAAAAGAATATTTTATATTGCTTATTCTTTATTACAAAATCATTTTTAAAGAATATTTAAGAAATCTAGTTTTTTAAGGGTTAAAAATTACAACAGGATAATTACTTTTTAATCAAATATTGCACATTTGTCACTAAATGAATATTTTCACAATAAAATGCAAAATTAATGTGTTTTTTTTTTAAAAAACAACTTTAATTTCATTTGAAGGTTGATAGCTTTTATTGTATGAATTTTGAATACCTTTTTGCTATGGATCATTAAAAATTTGTTTTAGCTGTTTTAATTTTTAAAAAATTTGAGCTTGAGAAAATTTTACATAGCGTAGTTTAAATATTAATTATGTCTGATTATAATTTGATAGAATATTCAAAATTTGGTGCTTTAATCATTTTGATGTGGGCATGTATCTTTCAATTGCTTGAAAAGTTACAAGCCAATGTTGTGTCTTGGCCTGTGTCTTTTTCTTGTAAATTAAGGTCATTATTTTACATTATGCTTCTTAATGTCTTCCTCCTTCATTTGTTCAATATTTTACTTCTAAAAATACTAGAGTGTCTAGTTATCTGTAAATAATGTTGATTTTATGAAAATGTACAAATTGTATATTTTTTGCATGTAATTAAGAATTTAAATATAATGTACATGCTTTTTTGTTCAATATTTTTAATGGTAATAAAATTTTTTAAATATTTTTTTAATAGCTTCACATTTTGTCTTTGTTACTAAGTAATAAAGTATAGCAAATGCATATAACCTTTTTTTTCAGAAAACATGTATTCAATTTAATAACAGCATTTTTGTTGTGATGAAGCTATTTTTTGCTACTTTTTTTTAGTACAGTAAACATCTGTCTCTCTAGATTTCTAAAATGAAGAAATGCAAAAATTGAATATACAGCATGTTTGCACATGAAAGAACATGATTTTGCTTTTTAGAAAGAGTAATTGGGGGGGGGGGGCAAAAAAATTCTTATATCCTGAGAAAAGGAGGAAAATGTAAATGTATTATATGTACTACACACTTAAAAATGTTTCCACTGTCTTGTTATACAAAAATATGAACTTATGCAGTACTCTCCAATACTATTATACTTCATATTTTTAAATCAATAGTAGCACTATGCCATCAGTCTTAAGATTCAAAACCCATTTAAAGCAGGCTTCTGTACAAAACTTTGCTTAAAATACACTACTGTATTAAAAGTATTTTATGAGAACTATTAATTTAGACATAAAAAGTAAATATTGTTATCTAATTCTTACATTAATGCAGTAGTGTACACAGACCTTTCTTATGGGAGGATTACATTCTAAAAAACAGGTTGACAAAATGCAGCGATATCCAAATCAAAAATCTGTTGGTTGGGGGTAGGGGCACTATTGCTTCAATTGAGTAAAATAATGGTCAAAATTGTGGACACTTATCGAAAATTTTATAATTTTAAAATTAGTATTTAAGTATAATGCATATATCTTCTAAATGCTAAATTGTTTGTGAATCAAAGAGAAAGAGAAAATGGAATTCAAATATCTTAAAAATTCAAAAAGTATAGCTTTAATTTTTAGAAAGTAACATTATGAAAGATATCATGGTATTACATTCATAATTTATTGGGATATCTTTTGTTCTTGATTACAGAATTACAGCAATATCTCATTTGCAAGTACTTGAATTTTTTTTTATTACATGTTGCTAGCATGCAATTATCTTTTTAAATTTGATAGATAGTGCATTTGTGCAAGATTTTTTTTTTTTTTTATGAAGTCACAGATTTTGTTTAAGGTTTAAATCAGGACTATTGAATAGTTTTTTTTTTAGTTAAACTTTACACATCTTTGCTGTGTGAGGTAAGGAATTGAATCCTGTTGAAAAATATTTAAAATGTAATTGAGAAATATATTATTAATAGAAAATAGCAATTTTAGTTCTAGAATTGTATCGATATACTTCTTCGCGCTAACCATGCTTTCAGTTATTTTTGACAGGCCTGTACTATTTACTGATAAATATGATCATATCATTACATTTATTGGATACCTGTAATTGATTTCAATATTATCTGGATGTCTTTCTTAGGTCTAAGTCACGTGTATTTTTAACCATTATTTCCAAATAAGAATATTTTACTTTCATCAAGTGGCCATGATAGCCTAGTGGTCATGATCCCGAATTCGTGGCTATCGTTGGAGTCATGAGTTCGAGCCATGATGTCACTGAAAACAGCGTATCGTACACCCCCACATCGCGCGGGTGGGCAGGATTATAGAGGATCCTGTTACGCCACTGACTGAAGACCCACCATGTCGAGAAGTTGATGCACATTGAATCTGTCGTGACACAAAATTTTCTGATTGGCTTGGTGTAGAAGTTAAGAGAGTAGGTTACCAATTCAGGTATTTATTGTAATTTTTAAATTCCTCTCGGGAAAAATTGATTTTTAGGGTAAAAAAAAGCCAAAAACTTACAAATGATTATTTTATTTATAAGGATTTTATGTTTAGCAAAGGAGTTTATCACTATGAATATACGAATACATTTCAAAAGTTCGGCAAAGGAAACTTGTCCCTAAAGTTTTTATTAGTTCGCCCACAAATGAGCATACGAAAGAAGACGATCATGTACGTGACACAGATGTGTGGGTAACTTTCAGTCTAATATCTTCTTGAGAGAATCATGATTGGTATGCATTAAGAGTAACATATAATTTTACTTGCTATTGTTTTTGAAAATTTTCGACGATTGTGTTTAAATTTTTGAGTTGTACATACGAGAATATCACACAGTCATATAGATTCCTGGTCTCGCTTGAAAAACACTGCATCTCGTATTATGAGTTAAATTTGAAGATTTTACAACCCAGATTATGCGAGAGGTATTAGTGGTGATATCTCAGATTTCATTCACAGAACAGCAACTATCTATATCGTGGGATAAAACCAAGGGACCTCTTAAGACTCTTTAAGGCCTTGGGTTCAGAAAAATCTTAAATTTTTTTGAGGCCTTGGGCCTCTATACAAAAGTAGGTCTACCTGAGATTTTTAAAAGTAGACAGTATATAGCAGAGGTGGGGAACCTTTTTACCATTAGAGGCCACATTTAAATTAGGCAGCAATAAGAGAGGCCGCATAAGCTGATTGACCTAAGAAAGTGACTTTTGTGAAATTATTATAGTTTTTCTATAGATTTAACAATTTATTGCATTATATAGAAAAAATAAAATATAATACTACAAAATTTTAAATATAATATACATATAAAATAATATAAAAATATTATAAAAAATACAATAAAAATATTTTTTATTCACTAAGTTAGTGACTTATTTGGCTTTGTTTTTTGTTTGACAGTAATTGTATATTTTGATCAAGCTTCGTAACACACAGCTTTAATTGATCCTCTAAATGTGCATCTGTAATTTGCGTTCTTAAATTTGTTTTTATTTTTGACATGAGAGAAAATGTTGTCTCGCAACAGTAGGTACTTCCGTAGCAGGAAAGTAAACGGCGAGCATGTTCTCGAAGGCATGGATATTCAACAGCATTTTTCCAGATTTCTATGGGATCCTTTTTAGCGTTAAAAAGGGATTTGATGATACTCTCTCTCTCTATCTTCCCCTAAATCAATTAACTCCATTTGTAGTTCTGCAGGAGCCTCGGATATATCTATTAAATGTGGTTCAAATGCCAGTTTCATAGCAGGAGTGTGCTCGTCAAAATCAGAAAATCTTTTAGTATACTCTTCTATTAAACAATCCAAGACACCTACATATTCATCGAATATTTTATTTTCACAGTTCTGCTCATTTAACATTTTAGCTAGCTCCGGGAAGTGTTGTGCAGATATTTCCGATCGACAAAGCAATGTTTTGAAAAATGATAATTTTTTTCTAAACGCTTGGATCTTTTGCCACATTTCATAAATATACCTCGTTTCACCTTGCAGGCAAATATTTAAATTGTTTTGTTTTGTCATCATATCAGACAAAAATGCAAGGTTTCTGAGAAATACTTCATCTGATAGATCACATTCTTTTCCTTGTTCTTGATAAAAGTTTAAAATTTGTCGTCGTAAAGACAAAACTTTTATCAAAACCTGACCTGTTGATAGCCAGCGAACCTTGCAGTAGTATGGTAGGTCAACACTATACGTTTCCTCATCTAAAGAGAGCATCTGCCGAAATTCACGATGACGCATTGCATTTACGCGAATATAGTTGACAATGGCAATGGTTCTATCCAGAGTGTCTTGCAAAATGGTAGATTTTGCGCAAAGATTTTGCTGATGCAAAATGCAGTGAAATGATATCAATTTTTTCAAGTTTAAGTTTTCCTTTTTTAACAAAGCAACGAATCCTTCTTTTTTGCCTCTCATGGAAGGTGCGCCATCGGTGCAGACACTGACTAAATTACTGACATTCAATTGTAATTTATTACATACTTCTTTGAAGTTTTCGAAAATATCGGCTCCGCGAGTTCTTCCAGTTAGTGTACCCAACGCAAGTAGTTCTTCGTAACATTGAAAATCTTTAGTTATAGCACGAATAAAATATAAAACTTGTGCCGAATCTGTTTTATCAGTGCTTTCATCTAAAGCAATTGAAAAATAAACATCTTCATTTTGTATAATTGTATGAAGTTGCTCTGTTACATTTTGCGCTAATTCGTGCTGTCGATCTGTTACAGTTCTTCTTGAAAGAGGTAATTGTTTGTATTTGTCGACATTTCTTGGATCTAACATACTCACTGCTTCAACAATACATTCTTTAATTATTTCAATGTCACTAAATGGTTTGCCCCTTTTTCCAATACAAGTATATGTGCTATTTTATACGTAACAGCAACTGCAGCGGAATTTTGATTTACAAAGGCACTAAAAGATGCCTGCTGATGATGCTTCTCATTTTTCAACTTTTGAAGTGCAGCTTTTCGTGATTCACCTTCTAAAGCGAAATATTTATGTTCTTTATGAGTCAAATAGTGTTTATTTGCATTCGCTTTTTTTAAAGTATTTAAAACTGTATTGTGCACAACAAACACATCATTTTATCTTTCTCAGCAGTAAAGAAAAAATCTAACTCCCATTCTACATTAAATGTTCTGTTTTCATCACCTAATTTTCTTCTCTTACTATTTGACATGATGGATAAAAAAAACGAATATCAAATAATATCTTCAACAACTGTTATAAGCCGTGTAACTGTTATAAGCACGCACTGTTAACTACAGTTTGCTGAAGATCGCAACAGGGAAGCGTTGAGAGATGCGAGTCAGAGAAGCCAAAGCAAGGTGTGACACTCAAATGGGAGATCTGAAACCAACAAATTTTGTAAATAGTATTTTGTAATTTTAATTTATTTTCAAATAAATATTACATAGAACATTATTCGTTTCTTTTAGATATGTAAATTACATAAACATTGTGGAATTTTCAGTAAAGAAATTTGTGGAATTTTCAGTCTTTGGCGGGATTTTTCGCGCAACTGTGATGGCGTTGATGTACAATAGTTGTTTTTTGAAACGAACTCTACCATTTTGTACTAGGTGGCAAAGGGCCGCACAAGAACCTCGCGGAGGCCGCAGGTTCCCCACCTCTGGTATATAGTATGCATTGTGAAGTACTCGTTCAAAAAGTACTTTGAACGACTAAGTAATGTGTACGACTCATAATCTCAAAAACCTAGGCACAAACTGGCTCGACCAATAGCCACATTTCGACTAAATGAGTTGAATGATTGTTTATGGCATTAGGCTTAGGCCTAGACATGGACAACGGTCATCACATAATAATACAGTCTCACCACTTTTGCCAGTTGACACGCAGTTTGAAATTTCCTGTTTTCCGGAGAATATTTACGGGAATTTTCATTGACCATTGAAATTATCCAGATCATCTTATTAAGATGGAGTAGAGAACGAAATGAGGCTCCCACCGAGGGCGAGGCCCGGGCCTAGTTGGTCCGAGTCTTAAAGCCTTCCCTGCCTGTATTTGAATGTAAATAATCGGTAGTGATGGTGGTGGTAGGCGAGTTTTCCTGATGCAAACTCGTGATCGGAGTTATATCTATTAAGTCATTGGTTCGAGTTCTATTGTTACTAAATATCCATTGTATAAAAAAGACAATGCTCGTTAAAGCATTATGAGGCTCAAAGTCCCCATATTGCTGTGGTGTGGAAGTTTGGAGATTGCAAGCCTGCTCGGGTGTTGTTCTCACCCCTTGATCAAAATTCAAAGGTACAAGATCCGTTGCCAATAGCCCTCATGCAACTTCAAAATGGAACTTTAATGAAAATTACATTAATCAAACCAATGAATAATGTCAAGGGATTTGTGTCCCGCTCCTAAATTATTTACGCTTTTGAATGCCTAAAACAGCTAATTTATTCCGTGGAAAATTTGAACAAATATGACATTTATTTTAGAGCAATATATAAACTATCTTCATTTACCAAATATAGGATTACCACTTGCGTGATTTTCAAAAGTTCTATCCGTTCGCCCCAAAAATTAACGTTAAAACCAATATGCTGTCCCCGAAATTGCGCAAGAGAGAAAATAACGCAGAATTTTAATTTAAATACCAATGGTGATTTAACTTAAATACCAGACTTGTTTCTAACTAATGAATAAAAAATACATATTGCCCCTTACAGAAATTTAAAACAGTATCTTTTTCTTCGGTTAAAAGTAAACAAAATTCAAAAGATTCTCAAATTTTTACAAAAAGTCTTTGGTGCAAAAAATACATTAGCTTCATTACAAAGAAAAGGGAAAAAACCCGAGAAAATATTTATTGTTTCAGAAATATCTCTTTATAAATGCTGTTAAACAAGGCTCAATTCAGTAAATGTATGAAAGCTTGTAGTTCTAGTTGCTTCAACGGAATTTCACAATTTTTGTATAATATACATGACGTATATGTTAGAAATTAAATAATTTCATCTTCGTAAATCTGACTGATTTACACCAGTAATTCCCCATTCTAAAAATACTGATCTATTATTTTTTTATGTATATAGTCGACTCTCGATAATTCGAAGTTGGAGGAACCAATGAAAAACTTCGAATTATCAAGAGAGTAGTACAATTTTATTTCTTAATTTCTCGAACAGGACTCTTTCATGCCCCCTCCAAATCTCTTCCATTCCTCATTGGAAATAAAATTGTTTCGCACTCGGTTCCCTCAGACACTGTCCCCAACACCATTGGTTCGTCAAGGTCCTGTGCGGCCCATGCCGATCATCCTTTCTGAATGCATGTGTGCAAGACCACTTGCAAAACAAAAGATATGGGCAGCTGACAATAAGTACGGCCGGTCTATTGTCCTCTTAAAGAAGGAAAGCAACACAAGTATCTTTTTGCCTGAGAAACCGGAAAACACAAAGAAGGGATGGTGGACAGATGGTAATCAAAGTGGCTGCGTCACAGGGGAGACAAGCAGAGACAATACAACACAAAACTTGTGAGTTTCAACCTGTTTGCTACAGGACTCTACATGATAGTGAGTATTCGAATTGTCGAGAGTTATACGAGATAACTTCGAATTATCGTGTATTCGTCTGGCCAGCCACAGATTTTACTTAGAAATATTGAGTGTGCCAAAATGTATTGTTTTAGTTCGAAATAGCAAGAGTTTTCCTAGGGGCTGGGCATATACTTCGAATTAGCGAGAGGTTCGTATTATCGAAGGTTTAAATTAGCGATAGTCGACTGTACATAAAAGCTTAGTAAGACAGAGAAGATAAATAATTTTTTACGAATCCAAATTCACATTGTGCAACACGAGATGTGTATAAAGTTATGGAAAAAGATTTATATTTATTCAACACATTTGACATTCCTAAAAATAGTTTCTTGTGCAATGAAATAAATAAACGTTCTTGATAAGATGAAATATGAGCTATCATCCAAAACAGAGCAAATGAATTTTAGGAACTCCAAACCAAACTGTACAACTAAAAAACCATTAGAATTGAAAAAGCTGTAAAAGAAATAGCAAAAATATAGTTCAACAACAAATACCACATTCGAACTATAAAAAAGTTATATATTCGTAGTCACGGTTTAGCCAAAAAGAGAAAGAAATAGAAAACAAGTTACAAGCAAATTATACGGAAAAGAAAAGTTTTTTATCTAAAGTTAACTTTATGCTCTTTTGATAGCAAAAGATACATTTCACACAATGAAATCATCACTTTAGTACATGACGGCTTTAAAATTAAATAGCAAAAGACATTTACTTGAAAATTATTAAGTATAAATAAACATGTTGTGAATTTTCACATGTGTTATTGATAAGGGATTCTTTTCCTTTTTGTTTGGAGTTTTTGTGTTTCAAAGGAATAAATGAACGTTTACCTCGAGAAAAAACTTTCTTCAATGTTAAAATGTTGATCAATAAATGAAAATAATATACACACAAGATGGTTTTCAACACGCTTTTATAAGTTTCACTCGAATGTAACGAAATCTTTGAACTCGATTTTTACCCATAAGGTCAGATTAATTCGAAATTTTGCACTTTCAAGGACCATGACAACAATAATTCAATATTTTGTTCCATTGACCTGATCAGGACATCAGAATAACGATTAATCCACTTGGCAATTCCGTATACCACTTCAGATTTGAGCACTTTTGCATATAGCAGTTTTCAAATTTGGAACTAATTCCATAACCATTTCCATACTGGTGTCTAAAAGATTAAAAGTGCAACCTAAATAAATACACTTGTGGTTAATAGAAATAAAACAAACAAAACAGTGTTGTCTCTTTATGTGAAAGGAAGGGTGGGTGTGCATCAAGCAATTTCTTATCATAATATAAGCAATTGTCTAGTTCTGTAATGAAGGAAAAAGAAGATAGGCATCGAAAAATATTTATGTTCTACTGCATATATTTTTATTTTTATAAACAATCATTTAGAGTGTTGATACAAATTAACATCCTAGAAATACGTTTAAAGGTGATCATTCCTGCCCCAAATATCTAATTAAGGATAAATTCAATAATTAATAATAACAGTTTAAAAACTAAAAACAAACGCTTTATTGTAGATCAGACTAAAGTAAAAACAATTCTTAATATAAATAAAATGATTAACGAGAAAATTACGTCATTGAGAAAACGTGGGAGTTGCTTTGTACTTATTTTACACTAACCCAACATTTCCGAAGTAAATTGTGTAAATTATAACAATTAATAGATCACTCACGCTTTACGTACCCAATTAATTTTCTCGTTAATTCAACCTATTTATTTAAATTATTTTCATCCTAAAAAGCGTGTTTTATATTTTAAAAATTATAATTTATTAACAAAATATTTGACATTCTCTTAATTTTGCGATCTATATCAGTAAAGAGAACTGTACATATGCGTATTCTATAGCGTGATCACGATATTTTTTTTACTTACATTGAAATGTTAATACCCAATAACTAATTTCACGCTATTCAATTGCATTGTTGTCCTTGCCCCTTAAACGAGCTTCAAAATTACTAAATCCGTCATCAATAGCCTTCGCATGCTTTCAAAGTGAGATATAAATAAGCAAACAAATTTAAAAAAATGGGTTGCATGGTTTTGGGTGGCGTCATGTTCGGGCAGCGGACATCCCTTGTGCCTATTACCGGAGTTTAATTCAGACAGTACCCTACGCAATTTTTTTTCTCTGTAGCTGGGTCATCTGCCCTGACAACCCTCCGACGGCTCAAGTGTAGTACGGAGACTGGTTGTGCGATTTTATATAGATATAATGGCGAGATAACGAATTCATTCTGGACGCCTATCTGTTTAATCGATTTTGGTTGCCAAAAATGACATCGCTATTACCTCTCTATACTACAGCTTTAGCCCCTCCGACATTTACCCTTAGTCGAAAATGCTACCAGTTGTTCCTCAATGAACTCTTAACAACCTAAATGAAACTAATATTCTTCACTGTCTTCACTTCACCTGATCTCTCTCATCAATCATGCGTGGACCCTATCGGATGGGCAGTGTACTGAGTGCCACTGGCTACGGGATTAAGATACCCCAGTGTCTTGGTCTGGATATCTCTATGTTGTACAATTAACGACTTCATTGACAATATTTCTTGCTTTTTAGAGGCCTGTATAACCGACAACAGTCACATTAAATGCTGACTGCACAATTTTCTGTGTATATTTTTGTTTGTCTTTTAACCTTTTCCAAGTGTTATCACTACCATTTTTGTTATTGCTACATGCCTACATGCATTCTTTTATGTTGCTGGAACTCGTTCATTTGGATATTTTAACGTTGTCTCGTTTAAAGCTTTCACATGATAAATAAAACTGGTAGATCAACATGTGTTTATCTTACATAAAGAGAGATTTGTGATTGGAAATCTCATTGCAATCCCATTTCGCACTAAACAAAATGATGTCTCGCTTCCAATGAGCTTTATTCCTCGAGAATTAATAAAAGTTTGTCTAGGTTAAATAAACTATACATAGTTGTTCCCCCATATCAACATTTCCACTTCAGTTAAAAAATTTGCACAGCTTTTGAGTTCCTTGTTCGGTCCAGTAACATTCTCATCAAAAATATTTGTGTTTTTATTATAAATTCCAGATATCAGTTGAAACCGTGCGGATATAGTCATGGTTAAGGTATCCCACTACTTGCGACAGCTTTTTTTTAAAAAATGGAAGCATGAAAATTTTTTTGTGGTTCTTAGATTTATTTAGTACATTTTAAGGGGAATAAATGCTAAAGTTAAGAAGAGAAAAAGAAATTATTCTTACTAAAATGGGAAAAAATTGGTAGAAATTTACAAAAAATTACTAAAGGCAGCTAACTCTGTACAAAAAGTCTATGAACAAATTTTCAATTCTGATGTGTTGCTATGTTATTCATTTTTAAATGACCTTTAAGTATATATCTTTATATAAATCTCGCGTCACAATGTTTGTCCTCAATGGACTCTGAACCATAACCGATTATAATAAAATTTGCACCTGTATTGCAGTTCGTCAACTTGAGATAGGATGGTTTTCATTTCAATTTATCACATAATTTTTATAGCCGGAAATGTGAGAATCACGAAAAACGTTGCCAGATTCCCGTAAGGATGCTACGTCGGTTCTCTCAGCGTTATTTCTGAATTTCGTCAGGTCATTCACGTTGCGTTAGCTTTGTGTTTGGAAGATGGTAAAGTTGAGGTAGTTTGAGTCTCGCTGTAGAAAAGAAATTCTCCTCATATAACCCATCACAACCGATGGTTTTTATTCTTAAAGATTGATTTATTGAAGAACAGTGAATATAAGAAAAATGTAAAATTATAAGGAAATATTTTAAATATATTTTATCATAGTATTATTTTCTTTTGAATTTCTTTATTAGAAATGAATCAATATCGTTGCCGTTTAAATAAAATTATTTTAAAACTTTTATCAGTGAATAAATTTGAATTTCATACTGTGAAATGAATCAATATCGTTGCGTTTAAATAAAATTATTTTAAAACTTTTAATATATCAGTGATTTAAAAATAAAAAGCCAAAACTTTTGAACAAACTTTAATAAAACACTCAAAATGTAATAATTAATAATTTTTCCCGTGTGTCGAACATTTCAAAATCCTCACAAGACCCCCAGGGGTGTTACTTGAGGCAGGGGTTTAAGGGGCGTTATAAATTTTATTTTAAGTTATTAGACGGCTGATCTTGAAACTTAGTAAGCAGATTCTTCTCATAGGGTAGATATACGCTAAAAATGGGTTTCGTGAAAATTGCCCCAAGTGGCGTTGGGGACTTAGAGGCGTTATAGATAATTATTTCATTTTAAACTATTAGACGCACAGTCTTTATATTTGATAAAGAGATTTCTTTCATGATCGGCTATAAGAAGGTTTTGTGAAACAGATCTCTAAGTGGCGTTGCAAGGAATAAATGGCGTACGAGATAAATACTTTCGTTTTTAAACAGTGACCTACCTGCTTGAAAATTGGTAGGAATGTTTCTTTCATAGATAATATCCGCTACAAACGGTTTGGAGAAAATTGACTGAGGGGTGTTGCGGGGAGTTAGAGACGTAAATAGTATTTCTTCTTTTAAACTATTAGACTCGCCAGTCTTGAAATTTGGTGCTCAGATTCCTCTCATAGGATAAATACACTGCAAAATGTGTTTTGTGAAATCGACCTAGGTGGTGTTGCGAGTGTTCAGGGGCGTTGATAATTTTGCATTTTAAATAATTGGACACAGTCTTCAAATTTTGCTAAGATTCCTTTCATAGAGTTAATTCCCTGAAATGGGTTTGTGAAAACAGACTCAGAGAGAATTGGCGTTGCAGGGGCTCAAGTAGTTATAGACAATTATCCCCATTTTAAACTGTTCGACGTACAGTCTTGAAATTTGATAAGCAGATTCCTTTCGTAAAGTAGAACCGCTACAAAATGGGTTTCATGAATATCAACTACTAAGTTTAATTTCGGGAGATTAAGGGCGTAATCGATAAATATTTCCATTTTAAACTACTTGATCATCCTGCTTGAAAATTGGTAGTATGTTCCTTTCTAATGAAATGGAGTTCCTCTAACAAAAGTGAAATGAAAAGTGACCCCAAAGATGTTTGCACTTGGGGTCAGAGGGATTACAGAAAAATTCCTGTTTTAATTGGTGAACCCATATACTTCTTGTTAAACATGTTTCTTTTGTTGAATAAGGGATCCACTAAGGGCAATTTTAATCAAATCAAGTTCTGGGGGTTACTTGAGGTTACTGGGACAGTATTGACAAAAATTGCGACTGCAAGGACTATAATAATGAAATTTGGTTTGCGTTTTCTTTTGTTGGTGAAATCCGCTAAACGGTAATTTTGGAAAACGGCTCTCAACGGGATTGCAGGGATATTGATAGTAAAACTTTTGCTTTTCTGTTAGATTTAGACTTGAAATTTGGCTTGCATGTTCAATTTGGGTAAGTCCACCGAAAATTGGTTTTGTGGGAATCCATTTGGTTTGAGTTACGAAGAGCAAACATCATTCTATGCTTCCCAATTTAGAGATTGCAGAAATACAAATTAGATGAGTTCTGCCCTTTTTATCAACAGGTGACAGCCCATATAAGTATATTTTTCAATTCAATCAATTCTTAATGCTAGGACTTAGATATCAATAATTTATACATATATAAGCAGTAAAAATTTATAAAACATCATGAAATACCAGCAAACGAGCAGATGGCTAACTTCAATTCAATCAATTCTTAATGCTAGGACTTAGATATCAATAATTTATACATATATAAGCAGTAAAATTTATAAACATCGTAAATACCCATGACGAGCGGGTAACAACTAGTATATATATATATATAAGAATATTACAATTTTTACAAAACTATTTATCTTAGTTATTATATGAAATTGCTGAAAAAAATTATTATATTCCCAAAAGGGACTATAAATTTTCCAAAAGACAGTGATTGATAAATCTGAAGGTTAAAATACTTTTACGTTATACAGAACATACGCAAAAAATTTCAGTTAATTATTCTTAAAACTTTTTGAGCAATTGTTGTCCCCTTCTGAGTTTTTCGAAAACAGCTCATTTCAAGTAAAACTCATTTTAAAGTTTGACATCTTGTTTAAAGTTATGGCAACTGCTTTTACTAAAACACATGTAGTTTTTGTTCTAATGAATGGAAAATAAAAACTTGGTATTTTTACAAAGCTAATAAGACGGCCGATAAAATAAAATCATAAAATGTCAATTTTGGAAAAAATTTACGATTTTAGGGTAGTCGGATACCTTAAATGAAAAATTTTAATACAGTTTCTAAGCATTTATAACTTTACGCTTTAAAATTCTTTTTTTATGCTTTAAAAGTCTTTTTCATATTTTTATACATAATATTTTCTTTTTCACGGGATTTATCTCATTCTAAAATCTAGCATAGCTTCTCCCCGTCTTCAAAGAGAACTAAATTCCTAGGATATAATCGTTTAAGCATTTTGATTGTTTGGAAGTACTCTCGAATAACATGCACGTACTGAAGTCCTGTATCGTGAGCATTCATTGTACTTCTCTGAGTGCTAACATTCTCCCCTTCATAACTTTTATGGGTGGAATTAGGATATGTTCGAATATTTAAGGTTTAAATCACAATATCCATACATGATAGGAAATGAACCTTCGATACCAATTGTATGTAACGAACTTCTCTCCTTTTATATTCACCGTTTTCAAAAACAAATACAGTTGAACCTCTATATAACGAAGTCGCTAAATCCCCCCCAAAAAAGTTCGTTATACAGATGTTCATCTTTCAATATACTTAATAAACCACATAAAACAAATTTTAAGTTCATAAACACTATATATATTTAAAAAATAAGTAATTATTCACACCTTTATGTAAATTAATATCTATTGAATTTAAAATAAAAAAATCCATAAAAAGAGTTAAAAAAAGACTATAAAGAAAACAAGAAAAAAGAGTGTCGAGGAATGCACTGTATTATCGACATTAAGAAAGTGATTTTATATTAAAATTAATGTATTTTAAGGACATTTTCTAATTTAAAGCATACAAATAATTTTAAACATACATTATTTTATAAGTAGAATTTCTAAACATACATTACCACATGCATTCTTCAACTCAATTACTCATAAAATTTGTTTCTAGTGGACTGGACAATGGGGGTTAAAGATTGCAGTTCTTGGATGAAACGCCCAGAATTCTATTGCTCTTGACGAGTTAGGCACCTTTTAAAACCAGTTCAAGATTTATGACCACTATAAAATGTGTTAGAATAAATTTAAAAATCCAGAAATACTTTTAAAATAAGGAGAAAAACTAAATCACAAGGGGAAAAAATTAATCATGTAAAAAATGTACTTCGCTATAGGGAGGTTATTTTATGAAGAAAAATCGTGAAATGTTCTTGGTTACAGGAATAATTTCGCTATACAGAAAAATTCACAATATAGAGGCTCGTAATATGGAGGTTAGGCCGTAATCCAGTAATACTTTTATACAGGGAGGGGTAAATAAAAGTGACCCGGATGAGAGGACACGATTTGACTTTTTGACTTGAATATGACGTGCGCAACAAGTGTTCGAAATCGGTTCAGATCTTAGTGAGGGATGTGTCAATGTGAGTTGATCAGTGGCATTCCATTGGCGGCAGCATTAACTGAGGAAAAGACCTATACTTACTTCAAACATGACGGTGCAACAGCCCATACATCCCGCTTAACCATGGACCCCGTTTACTCAATTTTCACTCCCGACAAAGTTAGGAGAGGTCAATTTGGTCTCGGCCCTAGCTCTCAGTCTAAATCACCTGATTTGTCAGCGACGATTACTTTTTATGGGGAACCTTCGAGTCTAAGCTGTATCCAACAACCCTCATAATCTTCAAGGAATACAGCAAAATATTTCTGATGAAATTACAGCAATTCTTGCAGAACTGCTTCGATCTGCCTTCCTCAACTTGTTGGCCAGGGTCCAAAGGTGCCAAAAAAGATGAATAATGGTCATTTTCATCATCCTTTATAGGCAGGTTAGCTAATTATTCCCTTTCCTTTGTCGTGGTTCTTTATACTCTGGGAAATCTGTTCTCCGGGCCACTTTTATTTACCCAACCCAGTATAAGATGTCTTTGAGTAAACCACCAAGCTTAATCTTCCAGCTCTCTCTAAGCCTTTTTTTCTGTTTATAGTTAGTTTATTAAAGCATCTTCATAAATTGTACACAACGCTAATTGTTACATTAAATCTATCAATCTTTACTTGAGACTACTTTTCTTCAAGTCTCTTAACCTTTAAATACATGGTTTTTATTTCGAACTAAAAAACGCACATTATAGGAAATTAGTCATAGGTTACGTAAAAAATAATCCAGATAATAATATAGAATATTTATTTTGAAAAAAATAGTATATATAGACTTTTGGCAACAATATGCGTTTATTGCTAAAATTACTGTAGGCGTAAGCAAATAGTCATATTATATTTGTATTCATTTATAAAGGAATTTCCTTATTATTTATGAATGAAATACAGCAAAGCAATTGCGATTTTTGTTACGACACAAAGCAACCTTGTATTTAATGCACTCAGTCCGAAAAAAAAATCATAAAATCTTTTACACCTGGCAATTTGCAATTCTTTCCCCGAAACAGTTTCTTTGAAAAGAACTCAATGCATATATTCCGTAAGTCCATAGGTAATACAGTAGAACAGGGGTGGGCAGACTTTTCCAGGTTACGGGCTACTTCTAATTTTTTCAAGGTGTTGCGGTCCACCCAGTGGCGTAGGTGTAGTGAGCTAAAAGAAAGTATGCAATACAGTCGGACCTCTATTTTACGAATTTCTCTACTTCGCGAACTTTTTCGCGGAACAAAGAACATTTTACGATTGTCATCGTAAAATAGCCTCCAAATAGCGAAGTGTATTTTCTATTCAACGAAATTTTCTCTTATAATATGATTTTTTCCGCTGTATCATTTTTAAAATACCGTATTTACTCGAACCTAAGCCGCACTTTTTTTACCAATGTCAATGCTACTGAAAATCGGGCATGGCTTAGAATCTAAGGGGAAAATGTGTTGGATGGGGTATTTAGAGCAATTACAGCTTCATGCATGTACTTAAAAGTTTTAATGCATAAAATAACTAATTATTCACTTCTTTTAGTTTTCCTTTAAAATTTATTTTAATTTCGTAAAATTGGATATCGATAAATTAATTTTAGACTATTTTTTAGTTTTCACAAAATCTTGTTGAGAATTTGGAGGCGCTGCTTAGAATCGATGGCGGCTTAGATTCGAATGAATACGGTATTTCCAGGCCTTCGTGTGATGGAACGATTATCAGGTCTTAGTGAAGGCGGTCACCTCAAAATATCTTGGCAGTCCACTGGTCGATCGCGATCGACTTAATGCCCACCCCGGCAGTAGAAGAACGGATATACAGAAATTATCGAAATACTGGATATGGTTCATTTTTCATGGAATTGGTCGTCACAATCTAATCACTGAATTACCGACTACGCCAACATCAGGTTCATCAGATAAATTGTCAACATTTTGTTTACCAAAATATATTTCAAAACTATAAGCATATCCAGAGAGTGAGCACAAAACAAACAACTTAAAACCCCATTTATGGGAAATGTTGGGTACATACTATTTTATAAAATGAGCTCCTTTAATTGAACACATTTGCTCATCTAGAGAGAGCCTTTGGTCAAATTGTTCAAGTGTACTACAACAGGTCTTATTTTATGGCTTTATTTTATCTGCAAGAGAATTCAGTTTAAAAACGTCATCTTCTTTTTTAAAACTATTTTAAGGGTGTATATGTGCAAATGGTAAAAAAGTACTTAGATATAGTCAATATCATTATTTAGTGAAGTTTATTAAGAATAAAATTTTAAATTCTGTTAGTCATATTATGTAATGCGAGAAAAATTCGATGATCAAGCATTGGAGGAAATTTGTAATATAATTCATGAAAATTGTGATGATCCGATTTTGGCAGAATCATAATCAGCTCATAAATATTCCATCGAAATGTAAAAAGTCATCAAGTTTACTGATTGCAAAACATGATCTTTAACTCGTTCAAGTGCTGTCTTTGTTTTGCCCTAAGATCGTTTGTAAACAGATTTTTTTTTTTCAGTATCACATGCTGTTATCTCGAGAAGCTGCCTTTTTGTGATTTGAAATAGATATGATTAATTTATCGACCTTTTATCTCTATCCTCTCGTGATTGAAATGACAAAGAATTTTTAAGAGCCATGACGACGCACATAAGATAAAATTTTGTTATCTTTATTTTGATACTGTTGTATTAATGTAATTTAATGTTTCATGAAATTCTACAAAATAAT
Source organism: Trichonephila clavata (assembly GCA_019973975.1). NCBI lineage: Eukaryota > Metazoa > Arthropoda > Arachnida > Araneae > Nephilidae > Trichonephila > Trichonephila clavata. Next base: position 51,428 of record BMAO01001517.1, on the reverse strand, counting down.
AAGTAGATTTTTAGGAAAAATAAAATCATACAAAATAAAGTAAAACCCATGTCTATTAATATTTTATATGAAAAATTTGAGTATTAATTTCATATAATTCTTAATTACTTTTTTGGAACACTGTAAATGAATTTTAAGTTTTTCTTCACGATATTTCCCCAAATATAACGAAAAATTTCAGTAAATTTTGTACTTTGTAGGGATTTAGACAAATGAGCATATATTTTTGTAGTTTTAATTAATATTGAAGACGAGAAGATAGCGTTTTGTGAAATAGAAATTTATATTCAAGTAACACACAAAATAAGAAAGAATCATTAAACATCACCTATTTGTTTTGCATAATCTATAAGAAAAATTTTCGATGAAGTAGGAGTAATTGCTTTTATTTTTCTTCGAATTTATCTAAAATCTAAATAAGTCTGCACTATGTTGAGTTCAACTAATTGTAATGTCACAATTTTCAACATTTTTACTAAATATTAATGATTTAACTCGTATAAAACTTGAACAGAGGTGAAAACATTCTTCTTAGAACAAAAAAAAAAAAGTTTAATTACGTTATTTATTTGGTTTGCATTTATCATATATTATTATAAAGTAAATCAGGAATATAATTCTATGTAGGGCATTCCATTAATTTGGCAATTGTTTTCATATTAATATCGATTTTGGCATCAGCCGAGCAAAAAATCGATTTATTAGTCATTTTTATTTTTGATTAGTTGGTACATCGCACGGGGAAATTGAAAAATATAACAATCAAGATGGAAAAATAAAAAAAAATTACCGAAATTCAATTTTTAAATTACATTTTGGAAGCTTTTAATTATTTAAATTAGACTCCAATGTTAAAACAATTTTGAAAGAAAGAAAAAAAAACCCAAAGAGTCCAGTTAACAATAAGCAAAATTATCCGGTATTTTCTGGCCCATCTGAAAAATGTGATTCAATACAGATAAGAGACAACAAAATATTTAAGAGATAATTAAAAAATAGAATGTGTTATATTATAACACTTCGTAAACAATCTCAAAACAACAAAAATATCTAAATAAACAGCATGAAGTTAAAAATATTAATCTGAATAAAAATTTGAAGCATTTATTTGTGGTTTGATATTTTTTTTGGTTCTTTTCATTTGATGTGTAGATGTATTTTTGGATAACCAACACGTGAACATCTTTGGTCTACAATTAAGGCTCTTTTATATATTGTTCACCTTTTTTCCCTTCTTCTTTTACCTCTGAATTTCAATTAAAACAGCTAATATTTATCAAAACAAAGTGACATTGTTCACATTTTTTTTAAAAAAAACTTCTCAAAATGTTGCCAAAAACAAAATTAAATTACAAATTCAAAAATTAATAAAAATTAATGTATGCAAAAAACAAAAAGTCACTCTTAAAGAACATTTAAAGTTCCAATCCTCCGGGAAAAAAATCAACTTTAGCCCTCTGTGTGTCAGTGTTCCACCTAATGGAACACCTATTCATTAGTTGCTCAAACCATTAAATTCCTCTATAAAGGGATAAAAATACATTTTCACAATGTATTTGAACTATTCTTTTTAATCGTAGACAGCAACAGAATACAGTCTGATTATTATTATTATTTTGCAAGGCTTTTATAAATCCCTGTACTTGCAACAAATTTTACGTACAATGCGTATAATTTTGTAAATACTTAAAAAATAGCCGGTCAAAAAATTTCTGTTATTTTGTTGGTTGTACTCTAAACTATTCATTCCATATTATTTTTAATATTTTATACGTAGAGTATACACGCAATCATCGAACACATCTCGAATCCAGCTCATGGAACGCCCACAAAATCAAAATGGTTCTTGCAATTCTCCCAAAAATTTACCTGCATGTTCTTTTAGGCTCAAATAGATCACTTCCTACCAATTTTTTTTGTTGAAATTCCAACCTTAAAGGGTAGTGAAACACAAAGCGTTAGGTAAATTGATACTGATGCCATCAACAGATAGTAGCAGTATCAATTTATTGAAAGGATATCCTGAAAGCATCGATAAAAAAGGGGATTTTAGAAAAAAACTCGCCAAAAATTTGAGTTTTTTTTTGGGTAAAAATATGCTTTTGCCTCCTTCGAAATATTAGCTAACCTCCCTAAAAAATTTGCTGCTATACGATCAAATATGTGGATTCGTATTTGATTCAAATAAACAACATTAAAACTTATGCATTAAATTTACTAATAGTCATAATTTGAAAACTTCTTTCCTTGATATATATTTTCTCGAAAAGTGGATTTGCTTATTTTGATAAATTCAGTGACACACAATTAGTTTTACTGGCATAATAAAATTGTAGTTGAATTACATGCCCACCTTAAATATTTATAACACAATTTTTTTAAATTTCATTTTTCGGAGCGATGAACTTAAGTTTCACTAATTTCAAAATATTTTTCAAGCAAATGATTCATATAAGTCTAAAAATAGTTTTGCTTTTAAGAAATTCTAAGAATAACCTTTAATGTAGATATAAAATTATTTCTCTTTTATACACATGAAATCTTGTTTCAAGCTTTAATTAGTAAAAGAAAATATCACATATTTCTCTTAGATACCCACTACTCTTGCAAAAAATACAGTAGAGACTTCTTATACATGCAGTGGATGGACATGAGAAGTACTATTTTTGTTAATGTATAAATAATTTCCTAATTAGCAACTGATGAAATGAAAATACGGGAAATCAACTGAAGATACACGAAGAGAGAGGAAGAAGGGATTCCATCGGACAAAATAGCTATATTTTTGTTCACTTTTGATTATTTATTTATTTATTTTTATTTCTAATGGGCTGCTGATTGGTGTTTTACCATTGCAGACCAAATACATTCCCCGGAAGCAGGTATCTCTTTTTAGCGCAGCATCATACCAAATCGCCACAGGTAATTTTGACACCCAGTTTCCTCCCCAAAGGGTGGCACATGAGTTCTGAAGATGTGAACTTGTTCTAGAATTTAATTTTGCCGAGAGCATCCAAGCCAAACAGACTCTCTAGGGATCTTTTACATGCCATATAATCATACAACATGGCCGCTGTCGATTTTCTGCATCATGAAAATCCACCGAAATCCGGGGTCGAACCCGCAACCTTAGGTGCAGAAGGCCAACGACAAAACAACCACGCCACCCAGCCGGTTTGATTGTTTTTTACTTCGCAATTTTGAAGTTACAAAAAGGCTATTGACGATGATCTCGTAATTTTGAACCTTGATCAAGTGACGAGGATGATAGTTGAGGTGACATCCCACTCTCCAAATTTCCACACCACGCCAACGCAAGGACTTTGAACCTCAACAGATGTAACGTGCATCTGTCCTTTAGCACAGTGGCGTTTCCGTGGTACTAGAACCCTCGAATTTGCGACCGTGAATAATAGATTATCGCGGCCACTTTTTGACTTGGCATCATTAGAAACTGATCAAAATGCATAAGAAATTGCGGAGTCTTTTATTTGCATGGGGATATCAGTGCATAATAGATAAAATGTAAAAAAAAAAAAATAATAATAAAGAGCATTTTAAAGAAGTATTAAAGGTTTGAGGTTCAATTATTAGATTACAAATTTTTGAATGAGACTTTGGTGGGTCAAATAATTCCTTTCTCTTGTACTCACACTTTTTCTGGTTAGATCACTATTTTGAGCCAATTTAATATCGTAAGGTATTTACAATTTTTATAGATTAAAACCTTTAATGGATCACTTTCAATTCATGAAAATTTTATCGGGATGTGCAATGGTACAGAATTTAAAAGAAAAGTGGTTTACATGTATATGTAACCATTAAAGCGTATAATTCAGTTACTTAATGCAATACTTTAACATTTCATGAAATAACTAACCAAGTAGGATACAGTGTATAACAGATTAATAACTTCTCACATCCTTTATAGTTATTCTATGAAATAATTCGGTGTTCTAAAAATTAACTGATAAAAGTGGAAAATAAACAATTTCATATTAAAACAAGTCCGTTTTTTTGTCTCATAAATTTTTTAAACTGATTATAAATAGTTAAAACCTCTCGAAAAATACATTTTTATTGCAGGTTGATTAATAGATAAAAATATTATATATAATACAGAATTATTACTAGATTTTAGAAAAGCAGAGTAATTAATAACTAAATATTAAGAGAATATATTGAAAAAATAGTTATGTAAACCTTTCTTAAGCTTATGCAAATAATTGGAATATTTTGCAGCAATGGCAAAAAAAAAAAAAAAAAAAAAAAAAAAAAAAAAACTTGCGCTGTTTAAAAAGTATTACAACCTTTTTCTGTTCCTACTATTAGCTTACTTTATTTCTATATTTATGTTTATCTTGTTCAAATTTTCAATCGATAATATAAAATAATTTCTATTCATCCAATCATGTTGAAATAAATTTTTTAAAACTTGTATTGGATGACACTTGATATTAATACAGTTTTTTCAAATATTAATTAATTACTGTTTTTCGATGTCAAATTAGATTCGTCTCCATTGTTGTAACTGCTAAAACAATGACAAAAGTTAGAGTCGAAAAACTGTTTTACAGCCAAACCGGATGTGAATTGTTACAACATTGCATATCTTTATATATAAAATATACGTGTCATAGTGTTTGTCCGCGATGGACTCCGAAGCTACTCAACAGATCATAATATAATTTTGCATACTGTGTGTCATTTCGTCCAACTTAAAACATAGGATGGTTTTTATTTCAATTTATCACGCCATAATTTTTTTATTGCCGGAAATGTGAAGAACCCGAAAAAGGGTTGCCAGATTCCCGTAAGGGATGCTCATTCAGTACTCTCAACTTTATTTCTGAATTGCGTCAAGGTTCACTTTGCATTAGCTTTCTGTTTGGAAGACGGGAAAGGTTGAGGTAGTTTTGAGTCTCGCTGCGTAGTAAAAAGGAGGAATTCCCTCATATAACGCATCACAACCAAAAGTTTTTTTTTATTCTTAAAGATCGATTTATTGAAGAACAGTAGAATATAAGAAAAAAATATCATAAAAAAATGTAAGGAAATATTCTTAAATATATTTTTATCACATAGTATTATTTTCTTTTTGAATTTCATACTGTGAAATGAATCAATATCGTTGCGTTTAAATAAAAATTATTTTTAAAACTTTTAGTATCAGTGATTTAAAAAATAAAAAGCCAAAAACTTTTTTGAATAAACTTTAATAAAACACTCAAAATACTTAATAATTAATAATTTTTCCCGTGTGTCGAACATTTCAAAAAATCCTCACAATTTTACTTCAAGATTTATAATAGTAATGAAGTTTTGTAATTTGAAAAATTTCTACTTTTCTGTCTTTTTTCAACATACAACTATTTTTAAAAAGGCCACATTTTCGTTTCCGGAACTAAAAAATTGAAACGAAAGAATTGAAAAGTGAGTGAGTGATTTATAAATTTGCACTGTTCGCCTATTCGAGAGTTTTTGGCGACGGACCTCGAAAATTTCAACCATGGTCAAGTGACGAGGACGACACCTGAGCTTTCACCCATATCTCCTAATTACCACACCACACCACACCAACGCAAGAACAGATTTCGAAAAAGGGAGTTTTAATGACATAGATAAAGAAATCACTCACATCGCGCATTCACACACATAAGTGCTATCGTCCTGAGGGAAACAGGAAATTCCCATGCGGATTATAAGTTATTCACTCGGTAAAAGCCCGTGCAACGCCGGGCTAAGCGAAGAGGAAAGAAACAAAGAAGAAAAAGTAATTTCGAAAAATTATATTGGAAGTACTGATTTTTTGTGAAGAGAAGGGAAAATGTTAAACGAGAAAACCATTGATACGCACTCATGGGCCTTGCACTCACATCGTACGCTTCACACCCACACAAAAGTGCTGGCGTCAGAAAGAAAGGAGGAAATTAACATGGGGATTAAGTAATACCCTAGGTAAAAGCCCGTGCAACGCCGGGCCGGGTCAGCTAGTATATATATATATATATATATCTTGTTCATAATTTCAGTCGTTAATAAAATACTTTCTATTCATCCATTCAAAATAGGAATTGACTTAAATTTTTTTAAAATATCATTTGTATTTATTCAAAATACAAAATGTAAATAATGCTTACAATACCAATACCTATAAACGGTTCAAACAACTTTCACTAGCCGTCGTTAATACTTCGACGATTAGGCAATTGTTATATTGTAAAATCATTAGCCAAATCATAGAACCTAAAAATTTTGAATACTTTAACAACTTGATTATAGGTAATTCGGGAAACATTTAGTTGTTTTATGCACTAACGCAGTGCTTACCAATCTATTTATCGCTGCGGACCCGTCAACGTTTGATAATTTTACTGCAGCCCACTGAGCATGTTGATAGTTTTGATTTTATAATTTAGATTTAATTGTATTTAAATATGTCTTCAGAATAAAATACAGTTACACCTAAAAAGGAATATGAAGGGATTTAACGCATGGAATATAAAGTGGTTACCATGGAAAGTCGCACAAACCCGAGAGAAATACAACGCAGTAAATAAAATGGAAATAATTTAATGTTCTCGGGCGGCCTATACAATTTGATCCACACTGTTAGTGCAGGGGACCACTGCACTAACGTATTCCATGCTTTGACGGTAACGTACATGCTGAAATGAGAATTGCCAAAAAACAATTTAATTGGTTGTACCATATCCCACAAAATCCATAATTGTAACTAAATAATGTAACATGTAAGCAATGCATTTTTTGGTGAAAATAAGAGGCCTAAAAATAAATTTTATTTTTCGAATAAATTTAAATAAATAATCAAAGTTCACTTTTATTAACCTTTGAAATATTTCATGAAAACATTTTTAAAATGAGCGTCCAGTCTCAATAAAATATCTTGCGAATGAACTTTTTAATTCAATTATTAATACTTTCAGTCTACTTAATTAACGTTTGATTTTTAAAAATTTTTTTTATATAAATATTTGCTTCAGTTTCTGAAAAAAAAATATTTTCCTTTTTTGAAAAAAATCATCCATTTTATTTTTATTAGACGTAAAAGAAAATAAAGCAAGATCATTCAAATAAATTGTATTGGCAAATGTAAAGTAGACTGGCTGTAAAACTATGCAACCTTACAATTTTAGTTCCTAAGGCTATGAGTGCTGTTATACAACTATAACTATCTTATTTTTGTCTTATACTCTCTTGTTATATTTTTATTTATTAGATTTATGTTTGGAATTTCATTTGACTATATCTTGTGTATATCTAATAATCTATTGAGGATAATATTCGTTTTTGAAATTCACTCGTATTTTACTGAAATTTTGGAGAAGGTATCTTTTAAAAACTGCTAAAACTTCTTTTGAGAGAAAAATAGCACGTACTTTATTCCAACATAAACTCATTTCATTGCAATAATTTATTTATTTTTACCTCGAAAAATGCATCAGATCAGATGAAATAAAATTGGCTAAAATAAATAAGAATCTTTATAATCTGAGTGTTGCTTTATACATTTTCTTTGTTAACAATACAAATGCGGTTATATATTTCTTTCGATGATTTCGAAATCATTTAATTATTTATAAAAGTGGTCATTATTAAAAAATCCTTTGATAAAAACTTTTAATTTAAAGAATTAGCCCCCTTTTTTTTCACTTTACTTTGTTTAACAGTATTACTACAGTTTCACACAGATCGATAAATCTATTATTACTGATGAAAACCTTTTTCATTGTTTTATGTTAAACAAGCAGAATATTATCTTTTACCCTTTACAATTTTCAACCTCTTCTCAGTAGTTCAGGACTTTGTTCCACACCATTGTGTGAATAAGTATTCGATAAATAAGATTATGATAGCTTTAAATTTGTAAATGTAAAAGATAAGACGAAAAAAAAAAAAAAGATAACTATTGCACTTAATATTTTTTAAAAATCTCTTCTTGTATTTTATTATTTTCCCGATAGATGGCGCTAATGACTTAGTGATCCATGACAGTGCGTCGTAACAGTATAAATAAACAAATCAAAGCATTGTTGAATACAGACAACAATGTTGCGTCTTAGTTTATTGTGTTTGATACCATTGGTGTTAGCCACTGGTCAGTGGCAAAAAGTACCTGTGGATGATGTTGGTGTAATTAAAGCAGTTGAAACTGGTGTTAGGTTACTTTCACAACGGACAAACTCTCTATATCATTCAAAACTCATTCAAATTCATGAAGCTGAAAGACAAGTTAGTAACTTTTTGGAATCATTTACAAATGTCTTTTACTTACGAAAATAATATTTTTATATTTTATTAACAATGAACCGAAGTTTTTTTGCTTGCTGTTGTGATAATTTTATTTTCTTAAAGATTTATTGTGATCTTTTCATAGGGAATCTTAACGCACATGAAATTTTCTCCCCCTGTCTTTTTCAAACTGAATAAATATGATTGAGAATATGGTTTTTTTAATATTAAATTTTCGAAGTTAATTCATTACAAAAATAAAGTGAATTTATCCATGGTGGTTTTTTTTTGCACTTTATATATTTTGTATTTAATTTAGTATTTCATAACCCAAGTATTTTAGAAGAAAATTCCTGTAAAACTAATTGAGTGATCTTAATTTCTAAGGAACATTTCAGGGCTAATCTTTAGTTTATACAACCTTATAAAAATATGGTTCCTATATTTTTAAGGTTGAAATTTGATCACCCAACTGTGAATTGAATTACTGACTAATTTCTGAAAAACATTCATGTCAATTAACTTCATATAATTATTGCATTTAGTAAAATATTATTTGATAGAGTGTATTATTTGGGATAGCATAATTATACACATATATTTAATTGAATACAAACTTTCAATTTGTTGTGTAACTGATTTTATATTATGTGTTGCTATTCTGAAAATGTCATCTTTCTTTGCATTATAACATGATTGAAATATCTTTTACTGAATGCATGTTATTTTATAAAATTAAAATGTTTTTAATTCATCAAAGTTATCTTTATTTTTCCAAATATTATATATTTCTTAAGTAGATTGTGTATTATATTTTAGGTTTTTCTTTGAATAAATTGCTATACTGATGAGTTGAATAATTAATAAAAAATTGATTTTTTGATGCAATTAAAGTAATCAAATTTTATTGTATGGTGTTCATTAGTTTTATGAGTATATGTTTTGTAGGTTGTTGCTGGACTTAACTATAAAGTGAAAGTGAGTGTTGGTTATACACAATGCAAAAAATCTCAAGTTAAATTTGAAGATATTGATGGTTGTGATTTCCAAGAAGTGAGTATATTTATCCTACCCCCAAATTTTTTTTGAATAGTTTATTCATATATATTAACTGAATTACACTTATACAATGATTATGTAAAAAGTGCCAAATATTTCCATTTCTGCATACTGTAGTTAATCATACACATTTCAAAATAGCTATTTTAATAAAAATTTTAAAGTAATGTATGTATAATATTTATTGGAAATTCATTATAATTACATCATTATGTATGGTTGTGAATGCATAGTTATAAAATGCTATTTAATTTATAAATGACATGGATTAAAGTTATGTAGAGTCCTGCTAATTAAATTGTACAAAAAATAAATTGCATATATAATGCATTTTTTATTAAATAAAATGTATTCTGTTGAAAATAAATGATATATAAACTATATATATATATAATTAGAATGCTTCATGCAAACTGATAAATTTATTAATTTGTATCACACATAAATGTTTCATGTTTTCACTGATTGTTTTTAGGGACCACACAAAATATGCACTTTGGTGATCTATCGCAATTTGAAAAATGAACATAAACTTACCCACTTTGATTGTCAAGCTGATCAAGGAATCCATGTGAGTATTTTCTTATTTAATCTCTAACATTGCTTGTAACAATTTTTTCCCTGCATTATTTTGTAAATGTTAATTATCTAATTAATTTTACAAGCCTCCTCCACAAAATGCCCATCAGTTGCATGCTGAAAGATTACTTTTTGAAGATTTTGTTGCAAGGCATGGAAAAGAATACAAGGATGAAGAAGGTATGTTTATATATCTATACCCAATCTTTAGGTTTTATTTTGCAATTGTATATATAGTATATTCATTGGGTTTTAGAACAAAACATAAGTTTTAAAATAAGCTAATATTTGTTAGTATATGTTTATATTTCTCATTTACCTTCCCCCTTCCCTTTGCTAGAAAAGTTGTTTAGATTCCAAGTCTTTCAAGAGAACTTAAAGAAAATCAAGTTTCTGAATGATCATGAGCGTGGAACTGCAAAATATGGAACTACAAAATTTTCGGATTGGACAGGTATGGATCATTTTCATTAATATGATTGTATCCTTTTTTTATGTGTATTAGTATTGATAAATAAAATTTGATGTTTATATTTATGCTTGTTTAACACTTGAACACTATAGCTTTTCCAAGCTTTTAGATATTTCTATCCCCTTTACTTAAGGTTTTTATAAAATATTTAAAGCAATATATAGTTGGCTAAAAAGCATTTTATAGGTTCTTAATCTCTGAGGGCCTATAAGTTTCAATTTAGTTAGTCTTATGAATGTGAACCTTTGGAAGTGGTGATTACTTTTCTTACAGCATATACAAGTGAACAAAATTCAAATTAAAGTTATACTTTCCAAAATACTGATATCGTTATTAACTACGGATTAAAAAAAAATAATTTTGGTGAATTTTTTAAAACAATATTTTTTTTTGTATATTTGGAAATACACCAATCTAAATTTTCAGGTAATTCAAATCTTGTAGAGTATTTTTCTTCTGTTACCATAAGATAAAACACTATAAAATTTTTAAGTGGGTACCTATTTATCTTATTTAGTCTTGTAAGTAAGCTCTTTGTTTAATCAAAAAGTTTAAATTATATTTTGAAGATATTCCTCATTTTTACTAAGGTTCCAAGAATAAGATATACAATATAGTCACATGGATAATTTACCTGTGAAACACTTTCAGAATCTCTATATTAATAAATTATATTTTGTTATACAAAGTTTTTTTTTATTTATTTAGAGGAAGAATTTAAAAAGAAAGCCCTTGGTCTGAGACCAGATTTAATGGATGCAAATGAAAAACTTCCAAAAGCAGAAATCCCTAAAGATCCACTTCCTGATTCTTTTGATTGGAGAGATAAGAAAATTGTCACTGAAGTAAAGGATCAAGGTCAATGTGGATCATGTTGGGCATTTTCTACTACTGGAAATATTGAAGGACAGTGGGCTTTGAAAGGAAAGGGTTTAGTGTCACTCTCGGAACAAGGTATTGACTGAGATTTTGTTTAAAAATTGGAGGGGGGGGGGTGAGAAAAATGCATGAAAAAAGTAATTTAAATTAGAAAATATATTATTTATAAAAGAATTTTTCTGTAATTTTTTTATGGAGAATTATATAATTTATATTCTAGTGTAAGTTTTGAATTCAGTTTTGTGGATAAAATTTCACATGGCTCCTAGCCTTGCATAGGGTTTTAACTTGCAATTATAATATGAGGAGCATTGAGTTTTAAGAAAATTGTGCAGTTTATTTATAAAAGAATCTTATTAAAAATGCAAAATTGGTTAAGAATATTTTTTCATGAAAGTGTTGCCAATTCGGATAATAGATGCAGAATAAATATTAAAGGGATGGAAAATTTATTAAATTTTATAAATGATTTATAAACTTCTAGGACTTGCATATCCTTATATAACTAATTATATATATTAGAAAGAAAAATTCTTTTTTTTTCTGAATAGAAATTTGTATGGGAGCTTTACAATATATAAATGATAAAAATAAATTACTTTTTATTCCTTATATAAAAACTATATTCACATATCTTATGTAATTATGTGCATAAATTTTTTTAAAGTATTTATTATAAGTTATGTGAGGTATTTATTATTATTGACAATTCATTTAAATGCTAGTGATAAAAAAGATAGTAAATATATATATATATAAATGCTTATAATTTTACACTCTTTTAATTTGATTTTTGTCTTTTTATAGAACTTGTTGATTGTGATAAAGTAGATCAAGGATGTAATGGAGGTTTACAAACAAATGCTTACAAAGAAATCATAAGGCTTGGTGAGTTTTATTTCTTGGGTCATGTTTGACTGAACTTTCTAATCATCACTTGTTTTATGATTTAATAAATATTATGCATAATTTTTTTAAACTATTTAGTTTTGATTTTATTCTTAATATTTTCTTAAATAATATTGACATTTACTTTATAGATCTTAAAACTATAAAATTCTTTTCACATTTTAACTATGAATTTCAAAAAAGTTTTTTCCCCTTACAATAAAAGAAATAATCTTTTGATATTATCCTAGGTGGACTTGAGGGAGAATCAGACTATCCATATGATGCTAAGGATGATAAATGCTCGTTCTCAAAATCAAAAGTCAAAGTATACATTAATAGTTCTCTTACTATTTCCACTAATGAGACAGGTACGATTTTCTAAAAAACTTTTTTCAATACTATCATTGAATAAATTTTGACATTTTCTGTTTTCAAGTTTTGAATAAAAATAAAAGTTACATTACAGTAATCTTTCCCTAAGAATTATATTCTATATACTATAATTCAAGTATAAATTTCGAAACTGTGAGTATTCAATTTTTTTAATAATTAAATATCTTATATTATCTCTTTATATTGTTTAGAAATGCAACAATGGCTTGTAAAGAATGGTCCTATTGCTATTGGAATTAATGCTAATGCCATGCAGGTGAGTAGACTTATTTTTACCCTATTGGTGAAATGAAATTAAGTAATTTATGAAATAAACTATTTCTTTATTAATATTATGTTTATCTTTTCATGGGCTATTCTTATTTATATGGTTTTGGTAACTTTTTGAAATTAACGTTTGAAGGACTGAAACTGTGTTATAAATTTTATGAAATTGAAAACACACAAGTTGTTTATTCCAACCCCCTTTTTTAGTTTTATTATGGAGGCATCTCTCATCCATGGAAATTCCTGTGTGATCCAGGCAATTTGGATCATGGAGTTTTAATTGTGGGCTATGGTGTGCACAGTAAGTTCAATCTATTTTATGTAGTTAAATGTTTCTAAATGTAATGAAAATTTTATTACAGTGTAATTAAAATTGAGTCATCAAGAACAGCATCATTATACACCAGTCTTTTTTTCTCTAGAGTATTTATATGTATACAGTATAATGCAGAATTAAGACATGCATTTAAAATTTTATTACTCAAAATAGGGAAGGGCATTCAAATCAGCTCTATAAGATTACAATTTTTTTTTGTGGTCAACTGAATATTACTGACGAAAAGTACCTAATATTTTCTAGAACATTTATATATAGAAAAAAAGGTTTTAAATTCATATGTCACCTGCTGTATTCATTATATTCTTGCACTTTTTTCTGAGCTCATTATTATTTTAGATATTCTACCAGAAAAAGGAACTTAAGTGATCAGTTTTAAAGAACACACCCATATATCAAAGAGATGGGTAAAATATGTGTAGTGAGTACTATTAAGTGTTTGAAGAGCATTTCCTAGAAACAGGAAATGTAAAATCTAGCTGATCCAGATGCTAATGTGAAAAAAGTAATTTTGAATCTTCTTAACAGAGCTTTGACATCTACATCTATGGTGTTAATATTTCATCTTCTACAATGTGATACAAATTGTTAAAATGAAGTCAGAAGGCATGTAAATCACAAGATACTTCCTGACAACTTGTATGAAAGAAAATAATAGAATGGCCCCCACAGGTACAAAAATTGGAATAAAAATGACTTAAAGGATTTTTCTGACAAAACTTAATTTTATGGTTTTGGAATTTTGTGAGACAAAGCAGAGGTACCTCTTATTTAGTACTACAACCAAGCATTAGCCCAAGATGTTTCAGGAATAAGCACTCTCATGTTTGTAGAGGGAATGATGATGAGAATTTCAATTATGAAGTCATATTCAGCAGAAAACTTTTCTCCAAAAGGACTACAAACTATGCGTGCTTCAAAGATGATCAATTTGTGCTCAGTTAACAATTTTTAAGAGCTGGAATGGCCTGGAAATTTTTCAAAATTGAATCCCATCAGATTTGTGGGCCATTGTGAAAGAAAGACAGAGGAAGGACAAACTGATTTTGGCCCTCTTTTGATGCATAAGAGATGAAGAAAGTAAAAATGTATTCCAAATTATAGTAAGATCTATGCTTAAGCATGCGGTTTGCAGAAATCTCATAGAGGTCATGAAAAATATTAGCAAACCAGTAGTTTGGATAAAAATTGGTATTTTCCCAATTGCCATAATATAATATATGCACATATATTCCCCCCAAAATATATGGGAATTCTGTTAATCAAAATGAGTTTAATTTTTGATATGTATTTTTTAAAAGATTAGTATTATAGAAAAATACATTTTGAGCTTAAAAAAATCATATATAACTCATTTTCCTTTTTTTATAGCATACCCAATATTTAAGAAAACTTTACCTTTCTGGATCATTAAGAACAGTTGGGGTGCTTCTTGGGGTGAACAGGTATGCTAAGTTTTTAAAGTTATTATTTTTTGAATTAGTGTATGAAAAAACTGATAAACTTAATGGTTTTCTTTCACATTTTCAGGGCTATTACAGAGTCTATCGTGGTGATGGAACTTGTGGTTTGAACATGATGACATCTTCTTCTATTGTTGATTAGTGATTTAATTGCACATGACTTTGTTTCATTGCAATTAAATGTTATGCATAGTGGTTAATAAAAAAATTTTCAATTCTAATAGGACTCGTATTTTAACAATATTTTGTACATAGCAAATTTTTTCTGAGAAAACTTGCAATAAAGCTTTTGTATTAAAAAATCTTGGTCTTTCTTTCTGCTTAGATGTAAATACTTTTTGATTCATTATTTATTTAATGTAAATTATTTTTATCTAATAGCTGTGAAAAATTAGTTTTATTGAATGCTTCCTAGATACTGAACGATTTAAACTACATTACCAATTCAGCAAGGGTAATGATAAAATTCCATGATTTGTAAGAAAAAATATGCAAAAAATCAATATGTGTTGATTAAAAATACCAAAATAATTTGTAAAAATTTCATTTTTATTAACACAAGTTCCAGTGAACTATAACAAATTTTATGTACCTACAAACATTACAAAATAGTTCTACCAATGGTTGGAAATATAACCAAAGTCTTTCAATATAAAGATTCTTCTTCAAACAAAATCCTTTTTTAGATAAATCTTCCACATACACTAATTGGAACAAATATATGTTTCACACACTTCTCTGTTAGTACCTAAAATAGGCAGTACTATATTTTTAAGGCATTTGAGAAAATGTTGGCACTAGAATGAGTTTAGCGCCTTTTGCACTAATAATACTATGAAAAGGGATTTTACACTGTACAACAATTTTGCTGCTTAAACCGCATATTAAGCTTCATACATCATAGGCACAACATACAATACATATGCTGCTACAAACAGTATCACTATAAAAGTTTCATAACTATTTACTAAGGAAAAACAAACCAAGATTGGATTCACATAGATAAAATTAAAGTAAATATATCTAGTTATTTTCTGATTGTAAATGTTATGAGCTTTATTTCTAAATTATCACACAGTTTTAAAAAACAAAGAAAATAGAAATTCCACATCAATTGCTATGCATTTAAGATCTCCACAAAGTTTTAAAAAGTAATTTGAGGTAAAAAAATAGACTACTTAAAAAAAGTTTTCAAATTAATATAATATTTATCTTCCCTAATATCACAGAATATAGTTCAAATTTTACTGAAAATGAACACGGTTTTAAATTAAAAGTAACATCTTGTAAGTCGCATGAACTTGCAGCTAAAATTCAATGTGTATTTTTCATATTTCATTATATTATTACTCCACATATTTAACATATTAGTTATGAAAAGGCAGAATACATTAAATTACATTTTTGTGTAAATGTTTTTTTCAATATTATCAAATTTAGTTATGAATGAATATTTCTTTCCAAGTCCTAGAAAAACATAGGAAACAAAACCAAAAAAAAAAAAAAAAAAAAAAACTATTTGCAATTAACATTTATTGTTTGAAAAATTGAATTTTTTTACTTATGAAAAGATATATTTTTTTTATTGTATCAAATAATCTTTACAGCATTCACAATTTTGAATTCTTAAGAAATATTTTTCATAGAAAAATAGGATGCAATTTATAGACAAACTGAATGAGTGAGGAAAAGAATTCCTTAGTATAACGTATGAACTTTAAATTATCAATAATTAATCGAAGGTTGCATGAAGGTAATTTTCTGAGCATCTTTGCTCAACATTATGCTTAATTAAATCAAGCTTAGAATTCCTATCCAACCAACTGTCAATCATTTTAATATTCAAATAATGGCAAGTTGTAAAAATTTAATGTACATGTCAGTGCCGATTTAAGCTCATTTCGGGCTCTGGGTGCAGGAGATCTACAGGTCCCCTTGGCACTGGCAGATCGCATTTCATAACCAGAAAATCGTGTTAAGTCCAGTCCCCAAGCGCACAATGGATAAACCGGCACTGGTACATGTCTTGCATGGTATGGTGTTCAGAGATTTTACTTTCATTTCTCTAAATTTTACAAATATCTCTCTGTAAGTCTCCTAGAATGCACACAGTTGGGGCATATTTTAGAATTGTGTATATATATTTATTACTATATAGATCTAGCAAGATTGATTTTAGATTAACACCAACAAAAAAAAAGGGAAAAAATGCTTCGGTAATATAGAATGTAAATAAATTCATGGCAAGATATTTTTAAATACTTTCGTTTAAAGACGGGAACACTTTTAGTTGCAATTAGTGAGGGTATTTCGAAGTACTTATTTAAGAAAAGTTTACAATATTTTCTTTGTATTAATCCTATTTTTGAAGTACTTTAAGCAATTTCTATAAATACTTTAAAAAAAAGAATTGTTTTCCTCAGAGTTTCAATTTAAATCTAATATTGTACGGAAATTTTAGTGTTTTTTATTTGAAATATGTCGCAATCACAATTTTTGTAAGACCTCATCATAGAAAAAAAAGTTTTGTGGTTACTATTTTATTTAATATACTGAACTATGATAATTAATAGTTTTGCTTGCTTAGTTTTTAAATGTTTTATTATGAATGAACTGAATGATTCAAAGAGAATGCAAGGATATCTAAAAATGCGCTTGAATTCTGTTATTAAAAATACAAATATCCTTAAGAAAAGTATATTTTTAATTATTATTTTTTACTTACTGTTCATACAAGACATGTGAATACAAATAAATAAAAATTCCTATTTTAAAAGGCACTGATATAAAATTTTTTTTAAAGCTTAATCACTTCAAAAACATACTGAATAAATTTAAAAACTATTAAATTAACACTCTTAAATTTTGTAATGCTATTCACAAAATAATGGACATGGGAAAACATTTTTAAAATTATGATTATATGATTCTATAATGTAAATAATTTAACACAAATAAAAATAAAATGTGTTCTTTTAATCATCCAAAAACTGAACAGTACATTAATCAAGTACTGAACATCCAAATTCAAGCCCCTATCAATCTAAATTCCATTATGTAGTACGTAACTTGTAGATGCACTTATTATTTTAAATGTTCATTAGGATAACAACTGCAATAGTAAAAATACATATGCAGTGATATTCCCACAGCATTCATACTCAAATAAAGTTTACTTGAAAACATATTACAAGTTTATTAATTTTAGATTTTTAAATAATTGCAAGAAAATTATTATGAAAATTATTTTATACATCGGTTTTAATCAGAAATAGAGATTTCCATATTTCATGTATTTTAATAGAAAAATAAAGCAACAGTAAAAGTTTAAGAAAAGACCAAATTCATTAACTTGAAGTACCAAATAACACATTGAAGACCAATACAGTATTAGAACAAAAATTATATTAATATCCAGTTACTGAATAATAATATTACAAATGCAATTATAACAGATAAAACATGGTTATTAATGAACTGCAGCAATATAAAATAAAGACTATTACATCATAAAAAATGAAAACCAAATAAATTAAAAAAATTGCTATCAGTTTTGCATTTTTATGCTGTAAAAGAATACTCTTAGTGCATGCCTTATTTACTGCCTTCCTTACTTTATAATGATTTTGAGATGGAAATAGTTGCAAATAACACTTCAGATGTGCTAGAAGTAACTTATTTTAATAGCAATTGTTATCCAATTTTGGAATAAATAATATTACAGGTGGAATTTGGATGTTTACAGTAAACAGTTTTTAGATGATCCAAAGTATAAACATAATTAATAAAACAATAATAAAATATGAAGTTTAATTTTATAATTATTAAGATTAAGAGGAAAAAAATATACTGGCTCATTTAAAGCAATAAGTTTACTCTAACAAATTTATAAAAATAAGAGAAATAACTATAAAACAAACAAGCCAAAGCGTGAACAAATCACACTAAAAAGAACAACAACAAATATAAACAACTCTGACTAGATAATGATATTGCACTATAAGCGACCATCCCTCACAATGCCTGAAGTATTTTTCAAACCCTCGGATTTAGTGAAATCTATTTCTGCGTAAGTTAAAGTTTTATCATCATCAGGAACTTGAGGTTTCTGTACAGTGGGGGATCGTGGTACCTCATCATTCACTGAAGGAGTTAGGTCCAATAATGCATAATTCAGTTCTTTTTCCTCGCTACTTGTCGAGGGAGGCCTTGAGCTTGTTGATGACCTCTGAGGAATCACTACATTCTCATACTGGCCATCAGAAGCATTTGGTCGATTGCCAAAGTTTTGGGGTGCTGTTGATGCTTTGGGGCTACTGTGAGTTGAGCTTATTTCATCACTAGCAGACGAGATACTGGATACGCTGCTATGATCTGGTGATCTCGAAGTTGATACTCGAAGATGAGCATTTGGTACTCCATGTGACTGAATATGTGCACCACGCATTGGGCTTACAGATGTCCCAGGCAGAGAAGGTCGTACCATACTTGCAGATCCTGTAACAGGACAAGAGCTTTTCCTACCAGGTGAAGGTAGTTCAGGTCTCAAAGAAAGGGGGGCAGCTGGTGCCGACATCTGTTTACGGAATGTCGGAAGGGTGTTCGGAATGTTTCTGAACTTGGGTGCCAAAATAGAACATTTCGAAGAATCAGTGCCTAATTGCAATGTGCTGGTTGGTGAACGTAATACTTTTTGTCCACTGGTGTTTTCTATTCCAGTATTACATGATAACTTAAAGCTCCTATCAGATTTCAAAGAATTATTAAATGTACTGAACACTGCTTCTGTATCTACAGGTATTGGTTTAGGTGTTGGACAAATTGGTTTTCCAAACTGAATATTGCTATAATTTGGGTCATTTACATCAGAGCAGCCAGGCATTAGCAATGAAGGACCATGCTTAGGTGCATAGTAATTAGTTGAAGCCTGATTTGAAATAATTGAAGCAGTATTTTTTTTAATGTCCACATTTACATAATCATTTATAACTTTTTCTGCAGTTTTTGTCCTAGAAGATGAAGCATAATTGGAATTATTTGATTGACTGTTTGAAGGCGATATTAAAGATGATTTATCAATTGTTGAATTTTTTAAATCATTATTTAATTGTACTTCTAAATTATCACAAACATCTTTTGAAGTTGAAAATGCACTTGTTTTTTGGATATAATTACTACAACTTACTCTTGGATCGTTTTTAGTAACAGCTGTCTGCTTAGCATTGCTAGAAACTTTAATAGCAGAACAAATTGATGCACAAGGTAATGAATGAGTATTGCTTTTATTATTTGAACAAAGGCAACTAAAATTTGTATTTTGTTCTGGAGAAGTGACCATATCAGATTTTGCTTGAGATGGAGTACTATTATAGAAAACATCCAGTTCTTCAAGATTATAATTTTCAACTTGCACATTTTGGGATAGATCTTGTTTATTCTGCAATTCATCCAAAACACTTCTGCTCTGTGGACAGTTGCTAAATCTTTCAGGTTTATACATTGGTAAAGGTGGGCAGACAATACTTTTTTGTTCATTCTTACGATAAGTTCTTTCTGGTAAAGGAGGCTTTGTATCAATTTTTGCATTACTGATAGCACTTGCATGATTCATTTCGAAAATGGGTGAATTGGAATTAGCATTTTTTTCTAAAGTATTTAATTTTATGGCATTACACTCCATTTCTTTTACTGTCACAGATGGTATCTTTTTCACAACATTCTGAATGAATTAAAAAGAAATAATAATCACTAAACATTCATGTATAATAAATTCATTTACAGATACTGGACTATTTTAAATTAAAAATTTAACATACCACACATATTTTCTTAATGAAAACAGAATAATACTTAAAAATATATGGCTTATATCAAATTATCATAAAGTAAAAATATGAAAGTATTATTTAATACTTTTAAGGAACAATTTTTAAAATGATTTTAATGAATTTTTGTCAATTGTATATGTTTGTATTTTTATCATAGTTAAAAATCGAATGTATTCATAAAATGTACTCAAAAAGATACATTAGTTTTTTAAGAATTTGTTATTTCGAAGCCTAATTTTTCAATCAAAAAACTAATTCATGAAATCTGGGAATTGATTTTAACTAAGATTACCTATAATTCCTAGATATAGTGAAGCCTCATTTAATGATAATAATTTGTTTCAGAAATTTATTTGTAATGGGAAATACTAGATAAATGAAACAATTTTTCTAATAAAAATTAATGCAAAACACAGAAATGTATTCCCTGTCATAAAAATATTTTTTTTTTAAAAAAAAAGAGTGAATGAAATTTGATTTGCATAAAACAAATTATTCTTCAAATGTAATACGATGGAAGTAATTAGATTATTTACAATACATATTTATAATTTTTTTCTTAATTAGGAAGCTTTCTAGACATTTGTTTCTAGACAATGTCAATGCTTCAGAATTTGATCAAAATAAGATGCTCTTTGGTGGTCAGCTCTTCACTATGCTTTTCCACAAGCTCATCAATATTGTTATTTATCTTCAGTTTCATAATCATGGCCAAAGATACAAATCTTCCTAACCACAAACTTAACAGGTATTGTCTCAAACCTCTCAAAGTCAGATTTGACAATGCTCTCCAGCTAAAGCTTCTTCCAAGAAAAAATAAGCAATCTCATGGTAACCCCTTCCAATGTATTTTCATTTGTTTTGAAGCAGACAACAATGTGGATATAATACTTCCAAAAGTGTCCAAGAATAAGTTTAGTCCCTCCAAACACATTTCAATCTAGTACTTGAAGAGTGTTTTAGTATAAAGCTCCTAAAGTTGTGATCTGGATTAATTACAATTCTTTGAGGAGGTCA
This sequence comes from Trichonephila clavata, assembly GCA_019973975.1. Classification (NCBI taxonomy): domain Eukaryota; kingdom Metazoa; phylum Arthropoda; class Arachnida; order Araneae; family Nephilidae; genus Trichonephila; species Trichonephila clavata. The sequence goes on along the minus strand of BMAO01001517.1, from coordinate 29,990 downwards.
TCAGGTGTGGTCGAGCAATGCATTCTAAGGTTCACTTTGGCATCTGTTTCATCACAATTAAAAATCTATTGTGGCAGGTAACCCTCAAAATCTACAAACTTCTTGAAGTTGCTAATAAAGTTCTTTGCTGCCTTTGGGTTGGAGTTTACTGTTTCACTGTGTCTTATAAACCTGTGGATGCTGGTCTTTTAAAAAAAATTTCTTGAGTCATCCATTGCTTTTTTAAAATACTTCTTGGGCCATTGATGATCCTGGCATCTTAGCAAAGTTGGAGAAAATTACTTTTACTTTCTTACACACAAATAATATTCTTGTTAATAGTATCCCCTTGCAATTGCTTTTCATTTATCCATATAACTAATCCTTCAACATTGCTAAGAATATATAATTGCCACATTGATATTCTTGTCACTCTCTTTGAAACAGCTATCTCTGTAAACACGTCCTTGTTTTTGAGAATAATGCAAATTGTTGAGGCAAAGTGATATGCATGCTAAATAAGCCATAAGCCTCCCTTTTTAATGATTTTACGTTTCCTTTTTAAGATTATTTTTCTTGTACTACTGTTGGTTGTCATTTTGCAACTTTTCTTCAATAGCATTTTTACAAGGTTTAAACTGCTAAAAAAAAGTGACAAATATGCTAGCTGAGGGAATGCTCAACATGAATTAAGGATGCATCTACAATCTTATACCCATCTACATGTCATGTAACATCTATAGGGGATCTCACAGCAGTCAGCCACTGAAAGAATTCTCTAAAGTAAAGTTTTTAAAATCATCCCAAACATTCTACTGTACAACAGAAACAAAGTCATTCACTCTGGTTTGATAATCAAACCATACAAAATTTTAAACTAGAAACCTTTTCTCATCAAGAGGTTCTAACCTTATCTTTCAAATTAAAATAATTTTCATTCACAACAGTGAAAGACAAAAGAGCTCTTATGCAACAATAAAATATCCATCCCTTTGAAACCACTATGACACTTTCATAAACACCTCCTCAGATAAGCTAGCTAGTTGTGTTCACATAATCTTTGTAAATGTTGATCCGTATTTTTTAGTTTAGTTTATTAGTTGTTGATTTCCATATTGACAGAGTCAAAGGCCAGTCAAACGAATCGCATGCCATCACTTTCCGCTGCTAGTTGACTTTCATTTGCAGTATCTGTACATTCCTCTTAAAGTTCTTTACTTATGAGTGTTTCTTTTCCTTTTCTTCAACATATCCTACACAATTTAAATTGTTTCCTTCAAAACTTTGCATAGACAGAAAAAAAAGAGGCTTCACCACTATATACTGAACAATCATTTATACTTATGCAAAAAACTGCCTGTTATGTGAATTACTCAAGTGAACAACTAAAACACTAGGTTCTAATGCATTACACAATAAAAAGTTTCATTTAAAAATAAATTAATGTATTATTTGTGAAATTAGGAAAATATTATAACAAAGTCATAAACAAATACAAACAATTCTCAATTTTGCAAAATAACCACTTTTTCACATATACATCATTTTTCTTGAAAAATATTTTACTATTCATTTTTAATAATATACACAGTTAATACTAATGTATTTTCTACTTTATTGTTTTTAATACAGGAATTAACAAATAAAAGTGGATGGTAAATTTGGCTAAACCTTTGTTTGAGGAAAATTATACAGGAGGCTCTCTGTATGTTTCTGTTCAAAGCTGCTAATGTATGTTATTTTGAAAATCACTGATTTGTATAATGTTTTTATCTGGTATTTTTCAGACTTGCAAGTGAAGAATATTTTAAAATATAACAATTTAAAAAAATTGTAATATAAAACTCATAATCACATACGTAAATAAAAATGGTTATTTCTTAATTGTAAGTAACTAAGAGTGTTTATAAAAATATGATTTTTTATGTTCAATATATTCATGAGACTACTAACAGCTTTTTAAGCATGGCATGATTTTTTTTTTAAATAAAAATATTTAATTAATGTTATTTTATTTATATTAAAATAATATAGCTATTTTAATTAAAAAAATTATATATGCACACATAAAATGCATAATGTTCATAACATGTTGATTAATATTTTAAAAGAAATAACAGAAAATGTTTGAAATGCTCACATAGAACAATTTATAGAAAATATTAAAAAATATATCAAATCCAAAACTGTAAAGATAAAACATACCTCTGCAGTATTCTGAACATTTTTATCCACTTTTACAAGTGATAACACCTACAAAAGTTACAAATATTTCAAACATCAACTTTAAATAAAAGTGAAAGCAATTTAGAAATACAAAATTTTAAATATAAAAAAAAAAATCACTAAGAACTTTTTACCTTTTCTAACTCATATGGCTTAGAATCAGCATCAATTTTCTCATTAAAACTGACCTCTTTTTTAAAATGGAAACCTGAAATACAAATGTTTGCCAACATTTCCTTTCAAATAGGCATTAATTAAGAATCACAAGAAAATGTAATTAGTTTAGACACTAGAACATTTTAATTATGTAATTTAAAACTGAAGCAAAACTGAATATTTTAAGAGTGAAATTAATGAAAAATAAAACACAGAGCATAAATTTAATTAAAAAGAAATCTGTATAAAACTGTTTAAATTCATCAGTCAATAAAATTACTGAAGATGGTAAGATGATCAAATTTTCTAAAGATTGTTCCAAAGTTAAGGGCTTGTTTTAAGTGAGTAAAAACAATCACTTTTCTCCACAACACGAGAATTTGTTTAGGGGACAAGAATTTCAAACAACACTAAATTTCTACTAAAGGAAAAACTTCAAGCCACTTAAGGCTTAATCCTTCCAAATAAACTCTGAGTTCAAATTTGCCTCTCTCACAGCTAAAGCTAGATTACAATAGAAACTAAATGGAACACTATAATATTCATTTCAGCCATACACTTATGTGTAACACTTTAAAAAATATATACATACATATTTAAATTTATAAATATATTTTCAAAATGTGTAATAAAATTTTAAATGCCGAAAATATAACCATAAAGTGAAAGCATTAGTTTTTATAGGGAATTCGAAGGAAATAACTTGTTAAAGTAAGTGGACAATTATAACTGCAACATGCATTTGACTACTTACGTAATCAAAATGAGCTTCTTAATGTCTTGTAAATTATGCATAATGCATATCACCACCACCATTTAATATATACAGTTGCGTACAAATAATAATTGTGGTTATCTTCTATTTTTTAAGTAATTCTATGTGTGTATGTGAGAGAGTTCTTTTTTACAATCTATAGTTCCTTTTATGTAATTAGATATCCCATAAATAAATAAATTCCACACAGTTCTAGGGTTTTAATAAATATGAAGGAAAAAATATAGATAAATGAATATTGTTCAAGCCAATAAAATGAATATTTAAGTTGAGTTTCAAATCTGAAGGAAAAAAACTGAAATTCATTTGCTAACTAGGATAAACATTTTTGCCAATTTTTTTCTGTTGAATTAATATTTCTGCAATAGGCACAAAGATTCAGCTTGTAAAATATTATTTTGATTATTCTGAATATTAAAATTTAATAAGCAAGTCAAAATTTGAATTTTCTTTTTACAAATGGGAAAATGATTTTACTGCATTGGTAGATATCATCATATGGTCCACAAAATACCTATTTACAGAAACAAATTCCTTTTTTAACTCAAAAAACATTTTACTGAAATACTTAAAAATTATGTATATATCATTGAATTATGAACTCCTAAATATTGAATTATGCAAACCAGTAAAATACTATACAATAAAAATACCATATATGAGAAAAGCTTTAGTAAAACTTACTCAATCCATTTTTTGATGAATTAGAAGGAGACATATCTAAATAACCATCTCTAGATGGAGAACTTTCTCCTGTTGCATTACTATTACGTGGTACAGGTATGAAATTGCCCTGCTTCTTAAGAGAATCTATTCAAATAATTTAAAATAATCAATCAAATAATTCTATGATAAACTCAATACAAAAATAGTTCAGAATCTGAATTAATATATTGTGGAACTGTTTGAATTTCAAGTCAGTTTTTGCTGAGCTGCATATATTGCACTAATTCTTATTTTAAGCAGTAGGTTTAGTTTTAATATCTCTAACTTTTAATATTTCTTTTCCTTGAAATTTATTCTGCCACTTTTATCTACAGCTACAAAATATTTTCCTCTGTTAGCTAAATTTGGTGCACTAGGGAGACACAAAGCCATCTTCCTTTTCATTGTATGAATCTACTTTTATCCCACTAGCTTAGCAATTTGGAATCTAAACTAACTAACAAAACACCTCACATTCTGTCTCTTAACATTCCCAAATGTGAGAGCAAACAACTAACCATGTTTGATACATGTTAGCAGTCTCTGTTTGACACTTAGATTCCAAAGAACTATTTGGATTCAATGTTACAATTTGTTCTAGTTTCTGTTGAGTCTAAGCTGATAAAGATATGAAACTTTGGATTTGGAGATATGATTGTGCATTTAAATATCTTTAACAATACATAAATTGTTAAAAAAATGTGAAAATTCTAACAAATTATATAAATTTACACAAGTATTATGTTAGAAAGGAAATATTGTTTAAAAATTAAAATTTCTACATACAAACACAATTGAGGTATACAAAGTGTACATCTCTTTCAGTAAGTAAGTGATCACATTATTTATTTATAAAAGTTAATACAGTACAACAAAAATTGATCTTAACTTAAATAGGTTTATTTCTGTTGATGTAACATATCACCTTATACCCAAAGATGAACATAATTATACTAATCACTCACAAATTGTATTTTGACATTTTGAAATGAACAATGAAATGTGACTCACATAAAAAAATTCAAATAAAATTCCATGCATTTGATAACAAGAAAGAAAGAAGTCATGAGAAAATTTACAGGTATAAAGGAAAGAGGCACAGTATGTTTTTCATATGCAATTATATAGTAAAAATTTAGAAACTGGTTAAAATTGATTTCATTCCTTTTCAGAAAGGTTATGAAAAATAGAGAACATATTGACAATAATACAATGAATTGTAAGTACAAACCTGATTTAGAAACTGAAGAAGCTCTCATATCTATATAATCATTCTTTTTTTGAGCATTATTTGCTAACTTTTCTGGAATAACTTGAAAAGAATGTCCAACCTTTTCATCTAACAATATGTAAAAAGATGAATATCATCAAATATTTAATAAAAAGTCAGTTAAAATACACAATACAAGATGTAAAGCACTTTCACTAATTCATTAAGGATAGTTTAAATACTTTTCAATTTTTATTAAATAAAGATCAAGTTAAACAACTTAAATCAAATATAAACATTTATATCTTGACAAATTGGCATTTTACCAAAGCAAATTTTGTGTTAATAACAAGCATTACCAAAGGAAGTTGAATAAGATGTACTAAAAACAAATTTGAGAGATTCAATAGAATTATCTACGAAAAGTACAAACTGTATATCAATACATTTGAAAATTTTTGAAATAGAAAAACTGAAACACACACACAAGGGTTTGAGAAATTCCACCCAACCGCATGCACACACTTACCTATTTCCAAGGAGGGGAAAAAGAGTAATCTACAATAAAAACTCGTAGTAAAAGATAATTATGTTAAGATGAAACAACATTTTTCTTTGTCCCTTTAAAAGTTATGAGTATTTCCTTTTCTTTTCTTATGACTACACAATTTTTATGTTAAAAAGTATTTGCTGGAAATATATGTTGGATGTATGAGCAAACACTAACATCATTATCATTAGCATATATGCAAAAGGGGGAAAAATTTGAGAGATAAAAAATTTACAATACATTATTTTGGTAGAGTACGATAGTAAACTTTTCAAGAAACAAAACTTCTAGAAGTTTTCCAAAAACTGAAATTTATATTATTTTCATAAAAAATTTGGTAGGTGAGGACTTATGATTATTATAAGGACTTTTTCAAATTTAAAGAAAAATTAAAGTATAGATATCAAGACATAATAAAGAAAATAATTTGTTGGAAACCAACAGAACTTGTGAAGACTTTAAATTTCATCTTTTATTTATAATATGTATTAACCCTTTGACGTGCGGAAAAATAAATTTGCTGAATTTTTCAAAAGAAAATTAATAAATGCAATGTATACAACCTAAGTGCAGAGAAAATACTTTAAAAAAAATTACAGTACATTCCCCTCGATGGGGGAGGTGGTTCCACAGAAGTACCATCGTGCACTTACGACATAATTCTCGGATGAACAATATATGATTTGGATCAGATTTGTAAGATTATTCTTTATATGTTTTGTAATAAATTTACTAAAACTTGCAATATTAAGTATTAGAATTACTTTTTAAATGTTAAATAATACAAAATAAAACTATAGGAGATTGAAATCAATTTCAATAGCCAGTAAATTTATATATTATTTTTCATTGTTTTTTTATTATTAAATTATAAAAACATGCAATAATATTATTGACAAGAATTATATGTAAAAGAATAAATATTAGCAAATTTAATTGAAAGAGGTAAACAAAAATAATAATAAAAAGTATTAAAAATTTTTCAATAATCACAGTAAAAGGATATAAAGCAAGAATATTTACAAAAATATACATAAACAATAATAATAAAAAATGTATTTTCAATAATCAGTAAAAGGATATATAAAACATGAATAATTACAAAAATACATAAACAATAATAATAAAAAATATATTTTCAATAATCAGTAAAAGGATATAAAGCACGGATATTTAGAAAAATATGTTCTATTTAAAATATAAAATTCTGAAATCCCAAATGAAAATCTATATACTTTTGAAATGTTATTTTTTATGAAATTTTTCGAAGCATGATGCATCTTTTCCATACATGCAAAGACCTATTTTACATGCTTGACACATTCATCGGGTTCTTTTGGGTTTTTGTTTTGTGCTGCATGCAGCACAGCGTTTTGACGTACTTTTCACTGGCAAATGTTGAGCATTGGGTGGCCAACCTGCGGCATGGCAGAGTTGTTTCAGTGGCACGCGGAGACTTAATAAAAAATTTGAAAAGATAATAATAAATTATATTTTTTAAATAATTTTATTGAAATATGGTTGTCTTAGACACAAAAAAAACCCCTCAAGGTTTATTTTAAAAACACTTAAATTAGTTACAGTAGAAATTTATAATGTAGAGAATGCACCTGCATTGTTGTGCGAGTTGGCTTTCCAAAACTTTTTTCATTTGCGAGAATTTGGAATTTGAGGGAGCTTATTTTAAAAATATCTGGAAGAAGACACTGAACTACCCAGTGAGTACATGCTATTTTAGAAAGAAGGTTGGCTATCTAATGTAACTTTTCTTACTGATATTATGGGACATAAATTAATTTTAATTTAAGATCACAGAGATAAAAGTTTGTATTTTTCCTACCCTAGTTAGTCATATATCTTCTTTTGAGGACAAACTCTTGCTTTTTTTTGTATTGATTTTTGAGAAAAAAAATTAACACATTTCACATATATTCTCAGTAAAAATCTACCAAAGTCGATAGTGCTCCGACCTGTGATGGATTTAAAAGTTTAAAATCCATTTTTGCAGGTTTCTTTCAGAGCTAGGTTCGATGATTTTCAAGATGATAAAAAAGCAGATCTTTTAAAAAATCCTTTTTTAATTTCTCTGCAAAATGTTAATTGTTACCCACCTGAAGTCCATATCGAAATTATTATCCACAGGACCCTACTATACTGAAAAGCAAGTGTAAGGAATTGTATTGAATTTTAGAAATTTTTTCTAACAAGCAATTTTTCAAATTTACATGATTTGGCTGTCAGATGTTGTATTAGATTTGAATCAACATACGTTTGTGAACAAGTTTTTCCCATTATGAACATAATGAAATCAAAATATCGTTCAAAACTAACTGAACTGATTAACAATAATATCTAAATTTGTACTTTGGTCTCATTTATTATATTATTTTTAAATTTACGCAACTTAGACTTGCATTAAAAATTACTTAATAAGCTTATAAGTAAAATTTTATCGCCTTTTAATTTTTTCGAAAAGTTGGAAGTGGCACGCATAATTATTTTTTATCTGAAAGTGGCACTCTTCCTAAAAAGGTTGGCTACCCCTGAGCTAATATGATATCACCCAGTATGCTAAACTTATGTTCTTTCATCTGCACAGGTAAAGAAAGTTTTTGTTTTTTGGAAATTCCTTCTTTGCCCATAACTACAATAGAGCGCGAATAACTTTCATTCTGAAAATCTTTAAGTTTTTTATATCTGCATTGGTATTAGGCAGCATGTTATACAATATATATGCATTTATGACTGTTATACCAAGAAAATGAAAAAAAGTCGGTGCCACCATTTTTCGCTTTTGCGGTCTATTTCATAGAGGCTTTTTAGATGATCAAAATGATCTACGAAACCCATATTCTTATTACAGTCAGATACTGCTTTGAGGCACTTCACATCGATTATATCCCCATTCCTTTCCTTTCGTTTTATAATAACAGTATCTGTACAATCAAGCAAACATGACAGAACGCTTACACACCTTTTATCTTTCCATTTTATGCACATAATATTTTCGCCACTGACAGCCCAGTGGAATTCCCCACAAGTAAGGTTTTTGTCATCTGTAAGTTTTGGAAGATTCTTTCGAGACATATTGACAGTTCCACAAGAAAAAAACCTTTTGTGTTTCTAAATATTTGTATAGATTATAACAGGAAAAGAAATTATCCATATACAGAATGTGGTTCTTTTCATAAATTGGCTGCGTTAGATCTCGTACTACCCTTTCTCCTAAATTTTTTTCTACATCACTTGTTTTACTGTATATATTTGGAACTGAGGTGCAAATCCATTTTCGTTGCAATGCCTCCATATCTTATAACCTCTTTTTATGGGTTTTTTTTGCATGTACTGTTTTAGACTACTTCGACCTTTAAATTTGACCACTGACTCATCAACAGCCTGGTGTTTAGAAGGTCGAAGTACACTCAGAAATGTTTCTGAAAGATGTGTAATTAGCAGTCGTAATTTATACAGTTTATCATAATCTTTATCGCCTTTTTTTCATTAGGGCGTTATCATTTAGGTGAAGAGATTTCCCAAGATCCATGTAAATCTTTTCACTGGCATGAGGTTTGACACATAAGGATCATGCAAAATATCTGATGTGAACCAGTGATCCCTGTAACTTGGCAGCCTTTTCACCCCCATCATTAGATTGATTGCAAGGAATAATATTAGTTCCTCTAAAGTTAGTGGAGAAAAATTCTTGCCAGATTGTGTAGCATAGAGGTTGCTCTGAAAAACAATGCTCTCCATTAACTGTACAGAAAACAGTGCTAAAAAAATTGCAATAGGTGACTGGTCATCCATGTTCATTATTTCATCTGAAGGTCCAGTTTCTGAATCAAAATTAGGTATAGTTTTTTTCCACGTTTCTCCCAACGAATCATAATCGGTTGAGAAGGACCTGGCATGTTTATATCATCAGCATCAGATTCATCATCATGTATGCTTCCATCATTGCTGTCACTTTCAATTATTTCAGAAAGGGTATATTCTTCTGTGTCACTACTTTCATCTGCAACTATGGACTCTGTATCAGATGGCAGTTCTTGGAACAAAGCAAGTGTTTCACAAATATCTAGTCCTTTCCGAGGCATGTGGATTAAATTATAAATTATCAACTGAATAAGAAACTCAGTATAAATGTTCAGCGTTTAAATATTTAAAAGAAATACTATCAGCTATATTAAAACATATATTCACCATCCAAAAAATTCAACCTCTCTTCAGTATAAAAAGAATGTAAATGAGATGAGAAAAAGTTTCGATTCGAGATAAAACTCCCCATTTCAACATAAACCAAACCCCCTCTCCCAAAGCAATGGCAACAAACTCATAAATTATTAGTTGCTTAATTGCCTGGGTTAGAGAAAACAAAAACATGGGGGGGGGATATCTCTTACGCATGTGTGCTACAAGTCGGAGAAGAAAAGGACAATTTTCATGTTCTAGGTGCGCAGTTGTCCAAATCTGAAACCACCCGAAAAAAAGTTGAATATGAGTCAGTTCTTTTCATAATTTATCATACTAAAAATTAGTTATGCTATAAACAGCATATGAAGCAAAAATGTACATAACTTACTTTAAATATTTATCTATTTTTATCTGCTAAATTTTTTTTTTTTGAAAGTGATTAAAAAAGGCTTTTAAAATGCATTTTTCTCACAGAAAGAGGAGTTTTTTCTCACGTGCTGACATCTAGTGTCTTTTATGAGAGTTAAAAGATATCTTTAGAACTAGTGGTTTCATTCAAATACCACTGCGTGTTTAGAGGTATTTTTTAGAAAATGGTGGTTTTGGAGACATACTACCGCACGTTAAAGGGTTAAGCAAATACATAAAAAAAAAAAAAAGACTCCTTTCAAAATTTTTTTTTTGAATAAATAATCTCATGTTCCGCAGGAGAATCAGTGACTCTAAAATTAAGGACTAACAGCAATTCTGAAGAAGAGAAGCAGTGTATTACTGGAATATTAATATTGGAATATTTACCAAATTTGCATTACCCCTGCATTTAAGACTTTTGATCAATTACATTTTACGGTATACATAAACATGCTTCACAAGAATTTAAACTTTAAATGAGCTGTATTTACAGCTCAGAAACCCATACAAAAAATTTAAGTGAATTTTAAACATACTGCTAGCCACAATTTTCAAAAGGCCTTTTATAAAAACTAGCTTCGATTATTATTTGATTATTTAATTTATTAAGGTATTAAACAATTTTAAACACCAAAGTTGGAAATGATAAAAACAATTAAAGAGTTTTCTGTGTTAAACAAAACAATTAATATTAAAACTGATAATTTTGTTGCATCAACAGAGCTACAAATCCTTATAACATTCTAATAATTCTGACAAATATACTGTTATATTCATTAATAAAGATTCCACATAGTTCTAAAAATATAGCCTCTAAGCGAAATTGGCTTATATAGCAATTATGTTACAAAGACCAAGTAAATAGCTGAAATGCATGTGAACAAATTATGTTGAAATCTAAAAATTGAAAAGTTCTAAGACTTGCTGAACCAAATAATGCAAGACCAATTAAGTTAAAATTACAATATTAAAAAAATACATCAGCCCTATCTTTTCAGTACCCAATCTAAAATACAATCTGTTACAGAATAATCAAATTCTAAATGATAATCTTCAGTTTTTATTATATCAGCATTTTCTTATAGAAGTTAGTGAATCAGACTGAAAAAAAACTTTGTAAATGTTAACAAGATACATGCAAATTAGCATACTATGATGTCATATTAAATATAACATCACTGCCTTTATTAAAACAATTCTCCAAGCCAAAACTTCTGCAAGTCAAATTGGCATCAATTGCAAAAAAAAAAAAAAAAAAAAAAAAAAAAAAAAAAAAAAAAAAAAAAAAAACATTTTTAGCGAAATTTTTTAGTAAACAAGTCATGTTTTTTTAAAAAACGGTGTTTTATAGCTGAGTACAGAATATGAAATTATATTAATTAAGTATAAACAATTACTACAGCTTAAAAGGGAAGTAATCAATTCAAATTATGTGTACATAATCACTGGTTTTAATGAAGTCTTCAATTAAACTTATAATATGTGCATATCTTAGTCATTTTCTTTTGATTTCAAATCTGATTTAATTAGTATAAAGAAAGCGCAGAGGCAAATTAAGTGGCTGGTAGACTTGGCGGCAGCCAGGGGCCCCAAGTTTTATGTATTCCAATTGTAAATTAAATGTGTAACAAAAAATATTCGACCAATATTGCAACCTCAATCATTTCCACGGATTTGAGTCATGTTGCAGTCTTAGCCATCTTTCCTCCATATATCCTTATTGTTGCAATCAGTACAAAAATTTTCGCATGCATTTTTTTGCACAAATTTTATTTCAATCAAACGAATACTTTATTAGTTTTTTCGTCAAACAAGTCAGTTTTTAGTTCACAACCATGCTTAGTTATTTTCAGATACATCCAATGGTGGATTGGCCCTGACATGAAAGACATGCTGGTCTTAACGCCTGTCTGAAATGTAACTTTACATATAAGTTATCATTAATTGTCATCATCATCATAAAAAATTTATTTTATGTCTGTCTCACTGAATCATATATCAATTCAATCTTTCAAGTTCCTTGATCAGCCTGAAACCGTTCTGGCCCACTGGGCATCTGCCTGGTCACACACCAGCCCCATCCGCCATTGGATACATCTTAAACTAAAGGGGAAAAAATCCCAACACCAAGAAAAAATTATTGTAGAATAATGAAACTGCCAAAATGAATTTGTCTAGGTAACAAATTAAATTGATTAAAGTTTCAAGATCACAGGTTATTGTAAACACAAGAAGAACCCTTTCAAATGTGAAATGATGATACACCAGAATTTTAAAATCAAGCATGCAAACATGCATACAAAGTGTCGCACAAGAACCCGATATCAGTTTGTGGGATGGAATTGAATGCCTGCTGCTCTTGGTCCATCAATATGAGGTTGTTTAATTCTGGTTGTAGATGACACGGTCATTACCGCCCAATGATTTCTCAATTGTGCTCAACTGGAGAAAGATCTGGTGATCTATCAGGCCAAGGTGGGTATAATGGTAAATGTTATCCTGTTAGAAATCATAGAATGATGTTTATGAATGGCAGTACAACAGTTTGAATCACCAGACTGAGGTACAAGTTTGCAGTTAGGGTGTGTGAATTAACTTTGAAAGTGCTCCGGCAAGTAAAGAAAATTTCTTATGTCAGATCATGACTCTACGGGCAGGCCTCAGTGTGTCTAGGCCACAGAAAGTTTCTTTACAGCCTTCTTCTACTCAATATACAGCTATCACTGCAGTGGCATAACGTAACCCTCCCGATCATGGGGGTCAAAGCCTGACTGACTCTTGGGGCCCAAACCCCGATTTTGCAAGGGGGTCCTTAATATTCACCATTACGTCACTGTATCTAGCATGACATTACTGAAGTTGTAGATGCCCATGATTTGGAGCTTATGGTATGAATGTTTCAGGGCGTCTGCCTGAGAGCTATTTCTCAAACATAGTGGTACAAATTTGCTGCACTCATTGTCTCACTGTAGTGCTGAAAAAAAAAAAAAAACTAATTTCTACTGTAGATGCACTATGATGGTGAATACGACAGTCTTCTCTGTCAGTAGTGATCCGTGCGTGGTTGGACCATAGTTTTCTTGAGGTAGTGACTTCTTGGGACCACTGCTGCCAAAAATCATGCGCAGTGGATATATTCCTCACAGGGAAGGAAAGTCCACCTTTTTTTAAATATATTATACTACCTCGTTCAAACTCAGCGAGTTGTTGATAATGTCTTCTTTATTAAGTCATTCTGGACCAATATCAACTCAGTGCATCAAACCTCATTGATAAATAACACTCCCAAACTTTATAGCATGTATTCAAAGTACCCTTGATTCGCATGGTCAAAGTGACACTACTAGCACTACAGGCCTACCAAATTTCTTTGATGTAGCACAATTACTTCTAGGTATAATGGGATATTTATTTCAATCAGTGTATTTTATTAGTGAAGATAAATGAAATAAAATGAAGTAATGTGATAAAAGATATGTCTAGTTCAAAGCAAACTATTTCAAACTAGTTGAATTTAAGCCTTAATAGCAAGAATAAGATTAATAAAAGCGTCCCAGGCTGAAATTCGTGATTCGAATGAGGAAAAAAAAAAAAGACCACAACATTGAAGACACAACTTCTCTTTTGAAACACAGATGACAAATATGGAACTTCTCAAATGTTCATGATTGGTAATACCATACTCCAGAGAATAAATGCTACTAGCAAATTATTGCAACAAGTGTAGTGTGAATTATTAAATGGATATAGTCTTCTAAAATCTCTACAAAATTATATCTAAAATTTCAGAAATGAATTTGGAAAAATAGAACAAGAAGCAACTGATTTATCAGGGCTCTCATTTGAAAAGGAAGCAGGACAAGTTCGCTGGCAGCACTTGTCCTGTCAGTGAAAGAAAAGAAGTCGGTTACAATATTTTATAGAAAGGAAAATTTCATAGCCAACTCCTTTTATGTCATATGTGATAGGGCAAGATCAGAACTATTCCAAAGAGCTGAGATTTATGAAACTATTATAGAATACTTTACCGTATTTTCTGACAGGAGATTATTATCTGAAATTAAGAAGCAAGCAACTCAAACTAAAGGAAATTACAAAGACCCTACTAAATCTTTTAATTTTGGCAATATGAACTGGATCAGTTTTTTTACTATTTTTAAAAGAAAACAAAGATACAACAAACAATTAGAAATGTACCACTATACAGCTAAAAATTTAACGAGTTGCAAGAGAAATACTAGTGTGGAGATACTTTCCCTAATGTACAGATACTTAAAATTTTTTTTTTAAGAATACCAATATTGAATGCATTAGGTGGGAGATCTTTTTAGTTTTAAAGCATGCTAAAAATTATTTAAGAAGTACTATGCAGAAAAGATAAATTTAACAACATGACCATTTTATATATAGAACAAGATGCTTTGTATAAAATAGATACAGCTAAAATGACTGATGAATTTACCAAAGAGAAATCAAGAAGTTAAAGTTGTATAGAAAAATTGTAAGCCCTCTTCAGTAAGGTTTTTAATTTTTTTAAATACAGTTAAAATATTTATTTAACTGTTGAGTTTTATTATTAGCAATACATTTTATTTTGAGAATTTTAGGTCAGTTTTTACTATTTTAGTTTTTTGACTCTTGAGCCCATGGGCCTCAAACTTTTTACCGCCAGGGGCCTCCGACTACCTTAATCCACCTCTGAGAAAGCGGTCTGTTTTTGAACATCATTCTTTACATTTAGAGACAGAATATATAGGATGTATTGAATAAGATTTAAATGTAATGCACATCATAGCAGTATAAATAATAATAGATGCATATGAATATAAATACAAACCTTCATGCATGGACATCTTCAAATATTCATCAGGTACTTCAGTAATAGGGCGGTCTGATGATAGCTTTCCATCACTTGGTAAAAGATAAGGATAATGACTAGAAAAAAGGTATGGCCTTTTAATAAAAAGCTGCAGAAAGCAATATTAATTATAACATTAAAAAATAAGAGATTAACAAGTTTAAAAAAATGATCTTACTTTAATTTATAAATAAAATACAATTACATTAAAAATTATTCATTCAAACTAAAGCAATCGGTTTCTTTTCATGTTTGGCTTTTGAATTAGTAAAAAATTGACATTTGGGAAACTAATTTAAAAAAAAAAATTAGTTCTGAGCTAAAGATACTTATTTAAAATCTATTTTACACAAAAAATTTTTGTCGACTTTTAATTTGAACAGTGCTCTATACAAATAAACCCAGTTACCTTTTAATGAATAAACCCCTTTAATTTAATATAAATGTATAAACCACAATTCATTAAAAAAATCATTGATTAGAATTGTAACAATAATTCAGATTTTTTTAAAAACAATTGAACACTAATAATAAAAAAGAATTAAAAAAAAAATTAAATTTTAGAAACATATATAAAAAATAGAAAATTAACCAAGAAGTATATTTAAAAAAAAATTACTTTAAAGACTGATGCCTTGAATTATCAACATCTTCAGTACTGCTGCTATAAGCAGCAACACTGGCACTAGATAGTGAACCTGGGCTGAAACTGAATATATCTCATAAAATAACACACACACATATAATACATATATATGCACACACAGGAATATATGTCATTAGTATGGTTTCTGCTAAAATGTGGATAGTAATTAATTTTAATTAACATTGATTGATTCCCTTTTTTCATAGTTTAAAAATATCTTGTACCAAAATATAACCACTAAAATCCTGCCAAAATGAATGATGCTTACTGACCAAGGTGACACACACACAAGTGTAATTAGTACATAAGTACAAACTCTATCACTCAGAGAAGGGGTTTGGGGCTGATACAGAGCATGAAGATAATTTACCTTCAGTCTTTATGATGCTTCATTGTTTATGTCCATCAAGTATATTTGCTTCCGAATTTCTTTTTCTTTTTATTAAAAAAAATATTATGTATAATATTTCTAAGCCAATTCTAATGAATTAGAAAAAAAATACATGTTATTAAACTTGAATCATTTAGGCTTCAACTCAGCAAACACTGCCAATGTCATGAAGTGTATTAAAACCCAGTCTCAGTTTCTTGGTGATGAATTTCTCATCAGCACCAAAGAATGAGTTTATAAAGAAGGGAAAACAGAAAAAATTGATCCAAAAAAAAAAAAAAAAAGGAGTTTTGAAACAAGGTGAGAATTAGAAAACCATATTTTTAGTTTTATTGCAGGATGCATTAAGAAAAGAAAAAAAGAAGTTGGAGCAGAACCTTTAGCCGACTTTCTTGTAAAAAAAATGTTTTCCTTTTTTATTACCTAAACATTTTAAACAATAAGTGTTATATTATTTCTACTTTTTGCCTTATAATTATTTTTCATTAATTTAAGGTAAATAAATGAATATTTTTATTTTAACAAAATTTGGTAAGATTGAATTACTTAGTTTCTTAAAAAATGTTTTCCTCAGTGCAGTATTTTCAAGGAACCACAGAATTTCAAGGAATTCTTTCAAGTGAGGTATTCCAGTATACATAAATTTTCAAGACATTTTCTGATTATAAGGCAGAATTTAAAATTTTTTTTTTCAGTTTAATTTGCCTGTAGATTATAAGGAATCAATAAAATTTATTTGAAAGCACTAACCAACTGTTCAAATTCTTTATCAAAGGAGTGAAATAATAAATAAGCACAGCAAGATTACAATGTTATACTATGTCAGAAGCAGAACTTTAAATAATATTTTTACTTTGTGTAAGAATAATGTTTTTCATTTAAATGTCTATTCTGACTTAAATAATTTCACATATTAGCAAAAAATTAGAGTATTTACTTAGTGCTTCTAGTAGAAGGAGAATTGCAAGATGGCCATTCATACATAGAATGTGGCCGTGAGCTAAGCCTCCTGAATGTAGCTCCACTTGTTGTATATGGTGAAGAAAGGGCACTAAAAATGAAGGATAACTTTTATTTAGAAAAACAATACTTTGTTGAAATATAAAAGGGTCTTTCCAGAAAAAAAAAATTCTTTAATAAAGAAAAACATTGGCATTTCTTAACAAAATAAAATCTTTCTAATATGTTGAAAACACTAAATATAAAATATTAAGGAATTTAATTCACAATTGAAAATTATAACATTCTTAATTATAAAATATATCAAATAAACTTATAATACTCAAATTAAAAGAACAAATTCATATTAAAGAACAAAAATATCATAAAATTTTTAAACTTGTAAGATTTACAGAATGCTCAAATAATGTTATATTGCAGGCTTCAAGAGTTAGATCAAATTAAATCCTCAGATTTATAATTTTTCTTTTAGTCATCCTCATAGAGGTAGGTATCAAAAGGGCTTTTTAGGTATTAAAATAAAGTAGAACTTTCAAAAGAAAGCATAAATTACCACTATTTCCCCTTTTAATAAAACATAGTTTTATCTCACTTAAAAAAATTTTTAGGGTAAGAAAATTTATTCAAAATATTATAAATTTTAACTAATGAGATAATAAAAAGAGAATAAAGATACTATCTAATAATATACCATCATTTTTAATGAATCATTTTATTTTAAAATTAAGCAGTTGCATTTGATATTTTCAAAGTTAATAGTAAACTAAAATCACAAAATAAGGTATATTTTGTTTTTGACTACACTTTGAAGACGAAAGCAGCATCTATAAGCATGTGTTTTGATTCCTCTTCTTAAATTTCCACACTGTGTCACACAAGGATTCTGAGACATTTTAAAATTTAACATGAAGCCACTTTCTTTTTCTATATGAAAGTCATTACCACACCAAAATGAGAATTCATATCTGTTGCTATGAAAATTTGACTTAAAGAAAAATTAGACTACTATGATTAAATAAGGGAAAATAATAGTTATTTGATACCAATGAGTCTTGTATATAAGCAGTCTTTCATCAATAAATAATACTTATGTGATACACAGAATAGGCTACTAAAACACATTACATGATTATAAATCTTTTTATTTCCAATAGCATAAGAAAATGACAAACTCTTACAATATAACAAGAAACGTACAAAAATATAAAGCAACAGAAAAAAAAAGTCAATGTGACATCAGCAGATGCCTAGCTTTCCAATATCTTTTCACCTTGGAGTCCCTGTGCAGAGTCATGCATTCCAACAAATGGTTCCTCTACATGACCTCGTCTTTCTTACAGAGTGGGCAATTCGGACTCTCAAAAATAACAATACAGTAATGGTGGTCTGCAATGCAGTCATGACTAACGTGACCATTTATTCCTTGACTCAAAACGGGACATTGTTTTGTTTAGGTCAATTAGCAGGTATACAATGAAAAAAAAAAACACTTTTTTAAAGTTATTTATTCAGAAAAAGTTAGTTAGCTTAAAAGTTACGAATTAAAAGATATACCCAAAATGTTTAATTATATTTATATTTATCAGAGGAACAAATTTGCTTTAATATAGTTAGTGAAGATTTTAAGTAAGAATGAAGCTCCTGGCATGTTTTTTTTTCAACATCGCCATTAGAACTGAAATTTGTAACTGGATTTTCTCAGATGACCGCAATTTGTTCATCATAGAAAATACTTTTTCTTCTGGAGCCATTTGTAGCAGGCAAACATAAAATATATTCAATTAAAATAGAAAAGTTTTCATGCTGTAGATAGTTAGCGTGAAAGTGTTTGAATACTTCCACAAAATGAATTTCCGTGGAAACATTTAGATTATTTCATTCGGTTACTTTTTGCAATGTAATGTAGTTAGAAATTAATGAAAATTAATCAAAAACTTCTTTATCTTTATTACAGTCAATATACTTCTTTTGAATTAATACATCCAGATATTTTTGAACGTCTTCCCATGTGGGGACCTTTTTTAAATCAGCCCAATAAAATATCTCCATTTCTTTGGTAAGAAACCAAGTGCACTGCTCCAGATATTTACGTCTTGTTTTATATAATTCTTTAGCTGTCCTTTTCATAAACTCTTTATCTATATCAGTACCATTATCTTTTGATTTCACCATTAATTGACGCACCGTAAATGAAAGAGACTGATTGGTCTGTTTCTGAATCAAATTGTCTTATAGTTGATTGATTTCTTTTGCAGCTTCAATTGCCGATACAGTCTGACCTTCAAGTTTCAATACAACTTTGCACGGTTTCCGAAAACGGGACAATTTTGCGTCCCAGAGTTCATTTCGGGGACACCAGGACTCGTAATTATAAAAAGGGACGTCTGGTCACATAAGTCATGACCCGCTGCAAATCTAAATTCCATGACAGCTTTTTCAAGAGGTATATCCGAGATATTTTGGTCCAAGCTGATCCTTCAACTTCTTGAACAAACATGTGAAGTGAACAATGCTTTCCAATTTTGTCTCTCATTAGATTTTTGATATAAAGTATTGAAAAATGAAAAAAGTTATAAATATTCGGCTATTGAACTATTTGAGTTTCCTTCTTAGCAAGCAGATCTGCCTGTTCACTGCAGCAAATATCTTAGGATCCATTGGAGTGTTATTTGTTGTCCCTCTATCCTCAAATTCTCCAGAACTAGAAAATCTAGGACAGGCATGTCAAACTCATATGAGATTACAGGCCACATGATGTGTTTTATATTAAGTTGGGGCTGCATAGTTTCAATGTTAAAAAATTAATAAAATATGACATTTTTTTAGAATGATTATATTATATATTTATAATATTTTATGTACATTACAATGTATTGTACATTATACATATGCAGTCATTTTATATATTTCATTTTATTTTTTAAACTTAAACTATGAATGTTGTATACTTTTTTTTTTTATAAAATACTAAAATAAAAGTTATAAGAAATATAGTTTAATACAACTTTTTAGAAGATATTTGACATCTTTTTCTGCCAAGTACATTATCAAAATTCAGTTGAATATATTGAGCTGAAACAACTTTAAAAATTCATCATAAATGTTGATTGGTTATTCTTGAGATCTTTCTGAAATTTTATTTTTCATTGAAGAAAATAGTTTCATACATAAATAAACGCTCCTGAATATAGTTATTATACAAGCAAAAAATAATATTTTAGGAAACTAATCTACTAATAAATATGTATAAAAATATGGAATTTGAACTTCCATACACTTTTGCTCCAGGAAAAAATCACAGATTTCAATTAATGCCATTTGTAAGTTTTCATCAACAAATTCAATATCAATAGATAGTTGAAGTAAAAAAGATGAAATTATAATTCACAACTTTTACAATCAGAAAATTTTCGATCAAATTCCATTTCTGAGCATGTTCTGTAAATTTTAAGTTTTGTGATTTAATCAATAGACATTGACAGCTTTCAAAGTGAGACAAGTTTTTTTTTCAATTTGTTTTTCCCGAAGTAATATTTTTTTGTTTGAAAGCATTAATATTATTGACTGGATGCTTAAGATTTGTGAAACCAACTAAAAAAGTCAGGTCCTTTATCCATTATTTATCTTCTAACTCAGCACATTCACAATTTTTTTGCTTCCAAGAAAAAAATTTTGATTAGTAATTTGAAGAATCGTTTTAACATTTTGTGATTAGAAAGCCATTGAACTTCTGTATAATATGACATCAGTGTATTCACATTCTATATCTTTTAGAAATGAAGTATATTGATGATGATTAAGTCTTATGTTCTCGGATATAATTTACAATTTAGGCGATAATATTTAAAACATGTTCGACATTTAAAAAGTTGGAGCACAGTACTTTCTTGTGCATTATACAGTGAAATGCTCAAAATTATCACAATCCTGCTGTTTGTGTGTTTCTTTTAATCTTGCAACAACTCCTTTAGTAATACCAGTCACGGTGGACACACCACCTGTTGCAAGACAAAACCACCTTTTCCAATGGTTACTCATACTTCTTCCAAACATTCATATAAGTGCAATTAAAATATCAGCTCCAGTAGCTGTATTTGTCAACACAGCTACCTATAGTATTTTGACTTAAATTTTTTTTATATTTGTGCTGTGGACATAGTACTTCCCCTGTTTTAATTAAGTTCATTCACAAATTAATTCCTCCTTTAGTAGATGTGATAAATGTGTTTTAATCTACAAGTAATTAAAGGTGATAATATACAACTAACTTTTACACCAGCTGTACTGTCTTCAACAAATTTAGAGAATGCACTTTGTCCTTTTTGAAGAATTTATTTTGATTCTGACAAATTGTCTTCGCAAATATTTGTAACATATTGGACATAATTTGTTTATGATTTTAAGATTATATCCCTTAGTAACCAGAACAGAGTTCCTGCTTATCAGGCATAATATATTATTTTTGTTTTTGAGACAAAAATACTACATTACCCATTTACTTGAAAATTACAATGTTTCTTTTCAACTGATCTTTTCTTCCTCATTGTTCTGAAAGTTTGATTACATTTTTGTTACATAACTTTTTAGTTTAATATGAATAAAAACCCCAATGTGATTTCATTTGAAAATGATTGAGAAAACTCTGCATTTTGTCTTGATCATTTTGAATTTTCTTAAAACTTTAAAGAAGTACATCTGACTGTCGATAATGTCATGCTTTTTGCCTCTAATTCATTGGACACTTCAAAGAGAGAAAGAGGAAAAGGAATAAAATCACATACATGACGAATTGTGGTGCCAACAATTGTGAATAAAATGCATAAAAGCATTTAAGATTTTAATGAAAATTAATTTATTATAGCAAAATTAAATGAAAATATTTTATAAAATATAAAAAACAATATTTAATCTAAAGACTAATTCTATTATCAAATACGATTTTCTTTACAAAAATAATAGATAACAGGCAAATATATTGTAAATAAAAAAAAGAAAAGAAAAAGTTCATTACAAATAAATTTTACAGTAAAAGAATTTTAAAAGCTTGACATTTTAAAAGTCTCAGAGATCGCAATCTTTGTATTCCTGGACCATGTGTTTGACATGCCTCATCTAGGATATTCTAAGAGAGAGAGAGAGATGGGTATTTCCCTAGATTTGACAGCCTAAATGGCAATTTTGGACAGAATAACTACCTTATTGTGAAGGTGTCTGGGGACAAGTTGTTTCAGTGTTGCATAAATAGCCATAACCTCCCCATCAAAGGCAGTTTTTTTGTTTTCTGACAGGTACATAAAAAGAAAAGATGGAAGAACATAATCTTGCTCCAACATTCAGTAAGAGTTCATTCACAGAGCCATCAGTGTAAACATAAAACCACTCAGCCTCAGGATAAAAATTATGGATGGTTTCGAGTGCAAGGATCTTTAAACTGCTTTGAGACAATTGGCCCTTAATAAATGGTTGGGCTAAGTCCAGCTTGGAATCTATCTTGACATAGTTTACAGGGTTTGAGATTTTAAGAAACCCTGAACAATTTCAACATCAAGTTCCAGCTCTGTTCTTAATTCTAGAATTCTCTGTAAAAAGCCATTTTTAGTCTTTAGGTGTCTTGGTACATTTTTGTAACAGTCCCAAAAAAACGGCACATTAATTCTGATTAACTTTTCATAAAATATTAGAGTTTTCTCTTCAATAATTGGTTTAATGAGTCTAGTATTAGTCAAGGATAGCAGTGGGTCCATGGGAGTAGTCTTCAGTGCCCCAATGATCAGTCTGGTTTTATATTAACTCCAGTTTCTAGATCAAGTTCTTTGGAATACAAATAAGAACTTCACAACAATAGGGAACAACAGGAAAGATAAATGCTTTAAAAGTTATTTTCCATCATAGTGTGAGTGCACTCCCAAAGACAACCAGACAGGCATTTAAGAATGCAGAAGCACTTTTCAATCTTTTTGATTACAGTTTCAATATGCAGTTTCCAACTTGTTATCAAAGACAGCTCCTAAATATGTAAACTTATCTGCATGCAACAATTTTTGGCCTCTGTAAACCAGTTTTGGGCCTCTGTAACTTTGTTTTGATGCATCAATGAAAAAGCCTGCACTGCAGACTTTCCAAGGTTCATTATCGTGCTATTTTCTCTGCACCACACAGATAGAACTTCTAGAACTCTGTTTAGATGCTTTTCCATAGTGTGTTTATCAGTTTTCTTTGCAAATTGGGTACATGTGACCTGATCATCTGCCAAAAAGAGGCACTCCCGCTCTGATTGCTTTCAAGACAGAATTAGATTGTTTATGTGTACATTAAACAGGGAACAGTAACTCACTGCTCCTTGGGGCAATCCAGTTTGGAGAATGTAGCTTTTGGAGGCAGTGGCCTTACAGCTTCTTTGGCTTCCACTTTTATTTCCCTGGAGTTTTTGGATAATTTTTTTCTCTCCAGATAGAGATGTATGCCAATTTAAATCAATATAAATTTCTCTGTCAATGCTTCTCTTCTATTTAAAGAGTCTTGAACAAAATGGGCCGAATGAGCCACTTGATCAGCAGTGGACCTTGCTTCTATGGGGAAACCTGCTTGCTCAATAAATTATTAATTTCAAGGAGTCACTACACACAAGGATAACACAAAAATAAATCCCTTCCTCACCTATGTATACAACTATGGGAGTTCCCTGTTATAGTTTTTGGCCTAGTCGGTAAACTATCACAGCGTTCTCTACTATTTGAAAGCCCACAGCTGCTCACAGATGATGATACTGTCTGAGGTGCTACAATTCCAATTGGACGTCTAGTGGTAACTGGGTTGGAGTTTTCACTAGTTGAGGCACTGCGTGGTCGAGGAAAAGGATTGCCATCCTCTCGAATCTTGGAAGACTTCATTGCACTGAAATGAAAATAATTGGCAGTTAATTGAAAATACAATGCTCACAAATTAATAATAAAAATGCATGTATTTTTCTCCTCGATTATGGGAAGATGATAGTCAAAATTCAATAAAAGAGAGTATACAATCAAAATATAAAATATTGTCATACAGAAATAGGAGAACCCAGTTATAATTTAGTAGAATTTTCTGATGAATAAATACTAATCTCAATTACAAATACATGTATAGAAAAAATATGTAATAATTTTTATGAAAATTAATATCAAAGAAATTTAATAAAATTCAACATTAAATTTAAATGAATAGGAAATTGTACCATAGTATATATAATTACAACTAGTTATACATCAAAAACAAGAAAAGAAAGCTTAAATAAAGCTCAAACTTAGCCTGTCATTTTGTTATTAAATTAAAAAAAATTATAGCAGTTAATATAAGATATATATATATGTAGGAAAGGAGTGCAAGTTTTCTTTTATTTCTTTTGATTTTTATTGTAAGAGATGGCACCACTAATAGAAACCATGTGAGTTTTAGCTGCGCGATACGGTGAGATCATGTATTTATGAGGTGGCAGAAAAGAAACTGGGAGTTGCACCAAAGCTAGAACGAAGGCAGGTCAGAGGAAATCGGTCTCTCCGTTGTTTGAGAAAGAGGACGTGTTTTCGGAATTGGTATGGTGCTATCTCGAATTATTTAAAACCCCTTGTAGATAGTAAATGTTTTAGTTGTGTTATTAATAAATTAAGTTATTTTAACTCTGTGTGCTTATTTTAACATTAAAATCGAACCTTCCCCTAGACGCCGTCCCACAAATTGGGGGCTCGACCAGGAATTTTTTAAACTATTCAAAGTTTTATCTAAGCATTTTTTAAAAGTTTTACTTCCTCATTGATTTTTGATTTCCTGAGCGGTACATAGATCTTGCCTTGCATCGAATAGAGACCCGGCGAAGCCTTCAGCTGGATATGGAGATTCTGCGAGCGATACGGAAATACTTCAGCAAGAACAGTCAACAGGAGGAAGGGGTCCATTGACTTGGTTAGAAACACAGAATCTTGGCGAATTTCCACGTCAACTGCAGTCAACCAAAATTGGAAGCCCAGCGACTCAACGAGATACTGAATGAATTGAACGGGATTAACTTGATCATTGAGGTCAACACTGACGAGAGAACCTTTGGAACTGCATCGAATTGCGAGTTATCAACACGAAACAAGATTTCCTGTGTCATTGAGGACAACGTAAAGTGTCTTCAGAATTACATTGAATTGTGCTGATATCCTTTTTTTTTGGTATTGTGTGAGTAATAGGCGAAAATTAAATAAATGATTTTGTGTGTATATTTCCTGTTCTGTGAATCTGAAATTGAATTTTAAAGTACTAGGTACTATTATTGGTTTAATTGCAGACATATATATTTGATGTTATTTTAGTCTTGGATTAATAACTGAGTACTTTCCGTGTTTTTTCTTAGTAATCTATTTTCGATAAATGAGAGGAACGCGTTTTTTAAAAATAAAAATAAAATTTATATTATAAATGTAATACTGTTGTGTTTTGCAAAAGGATTTAGGTTCCGGGAATTCTTTAAAAAGTCCATTTTTGTCTATAATTGTTTATAATTGATAATTGCATCTTATTTAAATTATCTTTTGTTTCTGTTTAGGTGAGTAAACTTTTTGCATGTCATTTTAATAGTTTTGTCTCATTTAACTTAGGTAAAAATTTAAGTTGTTCTCTGGGTCACCACTCTGAGTATGAAAATGGCATTCTTACTTGTGAAAAAGAAAGAGGATTTGGATCTTACTATCGATGCAGGTATCACAAAATTGAAGTTAAAGGAGATGATAGTAAAAAGCCCAGATTACGTTGCTGACGACGTTAAAAAGATGCTTGATAGCATTGTGGAGGAACGTACAAAAAGAGAAGAGAGAGAAAGGGCTCAGAGAGAGAGAGAAAGGGCTGAGAGGGAGAGAGAGGATATACGAAAGGATGAGAGAAAAAGATGAGAGTACGAATTAGAGAAGTTGCGAATACAAGCGCAACAGACTGCCAGTATGCCGAATAACGCCGAAAACGTTCAAACATCGAATAAACTGATTCACGAAACTTTTCATAAGTTTAATATGAAGGAAGATATTGGTTTGAATCTTGCCTTGTTTGAGCGTCATGCAGAACTAACTTTCTTACCGAAAAAATATTGGGTTCAAAAACTTATAAGTTTAATACCCGTCGAAATTGCCCATCTGATCGCAAGAGAACCAACTGATAAGTGTAATGATTACGATCATGTAAAGGATTTGCTCTTACAAAGATTTAAATTATCTTCGGAAAAATTTTGTCAGTTATTTTTGCTTCACCAAAAGTCCGATGAACGAACATGGCAGGATTTTCAACACGAATTACAGACGTATTTTGATGGATGGACTTTGGGCTTAAAAGTTAACACCTACGACCAATTACGAGAATTAATCATAGCCGATCAAATGAAGAAGAGGGTGCCGTATGATTTTCAGGAACACTTTTTGGACAAATGGTCTACCATTAACTGATCTATTGAGCTAGCGAAAAAATTTGAAGATTATGAGGACGTCCGAAGAACTATAGGGCCAAAGCAGTTAAACTCATTTGCTAAAAGATCAAACAATAACAATAATTGTTCTCAAAGGCAAGAACGTTTTCACCTTGGAAATAATTGGAATGATAGAAAATGCTTTCAATCGACGAGAACTTACGATAAAAGAGTTAAACAGGTAACATGTAGCTACTGCAGGGGACCAGGTCACTATGACGTAGATTGTACAAAGCGCAACAAGGGTACGAAAATCAATAAATCTTCAGGCTCTCCGGTTCAGATCTGTTCTCGAATTCAGCTAGACAGAATTAAGAACAGGAAAATAACCATCGGAAACAAGACTTTTGAGACTCTAATCGACACTGGAAGCTCAGTTTCGCTCATTTGTGAAGATGTAAGCAAAGGAATCATCGAGCAATCGAAGCTCTCGAAGGACATTGTCGTGTTATCTGGATTAGGAAAGTACGAAGTCAAAACAAAAGGATCGTTCCAACGAGAAATCTAATTGGATGGAGAGAAATATTCTGTAATATGGCATGTCGTGCCTGCGCTGCATTTGGAGTTCCAGGCAGTGATAGGATCAGACATTTTGGAACAAGCTTTTGTTGGCTTTGAAAAAAAAGGTGTTTATTTCCGTAAACACAAAGAGAAGGTGTGGTTTGTGAATACACAGGTTTATGAAGCAAGAACTGAAGATGAAATCGAAGTTAAACATGTTATCAATCCTCAAATAAGAAAGGAACTCTCTGAGCTAATCAACAACTATACACCTAAGAAGACCAAAACGACAAATGTATCCATGAGAATTATCCTGAAGGATGATATACCAGTTTACCAAACAGCACGCCGTTTGTCGTTTCTGGAGAATGAGACCGTCAACAAGCAGATCGACGAATGGTTGGATAAGGGAATCGTGAGACCAAGCTCTTCTGAATATGCCAGTCCAATCGTGTTAGACAAGAAGAAAGACAGTACCGACAGACTATGCATTGACTATAGGAAACTGAACCGAAAACTAGTCAAGGATCGCTTCCCTTTGCCACTGAGAGAGGACGTATTGGATAGGCTGCAAGACGCCAAAGTGTATTCCACGTTAGACTTGAAAAATGGTTTTTTTCATGTCGACGTGAACGAGGATTGCAAGCATTTCACCTCCTTTGTTGTACCAGACGGGCAGTTCGAATTTAATAAGGTACCTTTTGGTCTCAGTAGAAGCCCAAGCATATTCCAAAGATATGTGTACAGCATTTTTAGGGAACTCATGCGAAAAGGCATCATAATAATTTATTTGGATGATTTGATCGTTCCAGCTAAAGATGAGGAAGAAGGTATGGAAAAACTAAAGAAGGTGTTTGAGGTTGCATCCAGATATGGGTTGGAGATCAAGTTTAAAAAATGTCAGTTTTTAAAACGAAAGGTGGAATTTTTGGGTCACGTTGTCGAAAATGGAACGGTGCACCCTTCAGTTGCAAAAACGATAGTTGTCAAAAAGTTCCCTGCACCAACGACTGCCAAACAAGTCCAAAGTTTTTTAGGACTCACTGGCTATTTTCGAAAATTTATTCCGTCATACTCTAAAATAGCGAAACCTTTGAGTGATCTAATTAGAAATGACAATCGATTTGTCTTTGAACGACCTCAAATAGAAGCATTTGAAAAGCTCAGGCAATTGTTGACCGAAAGTCCAGTATTAAGTATTTTCCAGCAGGGAAAAACAACCGAATTGCACACGGACACAAGTCAACAAGGCTACGGAGCCGTCTTACTCCAAGAGGCAGAAGATGGAAAATTGCATCCTGTTCAATATATGTCTAAGAAAACTACTCCGGCAGAGGAGAAATATAGCAGCTATGAACTTGAAGTTCTTGCTGTTGTCAACGCTTTAAAGAAATTTCGTACCTACCTTATGTGAAATCATTTCAAAGTCATAACAGATTGCTTAGCGTTTCAAAAGACTATGGACAAAAAGGATTTGGTTACTCGTATAGCGCGATGGGCATAATTACTGGAAGAGTTTGATTATGAAATTGTGCATCGTTCCGGCCAGAGAATGCAACATGTGGATGCCTTAGCAGATATCCAGTCGCAATAATTACTAACGATACTCTAACCGCAAGATTAAAAAGGGCACAACAAGAGGATGAATACACTCAGAGCCTAAGGTCCCTGATTGAAACAAACAGCAATTCAGACTTTTTTCGATAAAAAACGAAATACTTTACAAATATGTGAAGGTCGTGAATTGATAGTTGTACCAAGAGATATGCAAACTGAGATAATTAAGTTAGCACATGAGAAGGACATTTCTCCGTTGCCAAGACTGAAGGAGTTGTCAAACAAGAATTTTTCATTCCCAATTTGAGCAAGCAGGTGCAGAATGTAATTGTTAACTGTGTGCCATGTATTTTGACCAACAAAAAGAGTGGAAAAAAGGATGGATTCCTCAACCCCATTCCTAAAGAGGATGTGCCTTTCAGTACTTATCACGTCGATTTTATCGGACCTTTGCCTTCTACTAACAAAAAATATCAGCATATTCTCACAATAGTGGATGCTCTTACAAATTTACCTGGCTTTATCCCGTTAGATCTACTTCCGCAGAAGATGCTTTGGATAAATTAAAATTGCAACAAAGACTTTTGGTAATCCAAGAGAATAATAACAGACAGAGGCTGCTTTTACTTCTGGAGCTTTTGGAGATTATTGTTAATGAAAACATTCAATTTGCAAATCGCCACCGGAGTACCCAGAGGGAATGGCCAAGTCGAGAGAATACACCGAACTATTATTCCGTTTTGACCAAGCTGTCAATTGCGGAGTCTACCAAGTGGTTCAAGTTCGTAGACCCACTTCAAAGAATTTTAAATAGTACATTTAATCGTAGTACTAAGTGGTCTCCATTTGAATTATTAATTGGCGTCACCATGAGAAACAAGGAAGACCTTCGCTGAGGAGTTACTGGACGAAATGATGGAGGAATTTCAAGAACAGAGGAACCAATTACGACAAGACGCAAAGAAAAATATCCAGAAGATACAGGCAGAGAATAAAAGAACCTATGACAGGAAGCCAGGAAGGCCCCTAACTACCAGAAGGTGACTTGGTGGTCATTCAGAGAACACAATTTGGGACAGGTTTGAAATTAAGGCCTAGGTTTTTGGGACCATATAGAATAGTTAAAGTAAAACCTAGAGATAGATATGATTTAGAGAAAGTGGGTGATCATGAGGGACTAAGATAACAAATTCATCTGCTGATTTAATGAAATTTTACTCACCATGATGATGTATTTTTATAAAAAGCGTTTCCTATTCTTTTTTAAAAACATAATGTGTATTAATGTGTTTTGTTTTCTTTGCTATTATATTTCATTTTTGAGAGTTGTATCCTTATTTTCAAATTTGAATGTCTATCTGGAATTTTTATCTCCGATTAATATTAATTTTGCAGAGGC
>BMAO01001516.1:0-19600 GCA_019973975.1 Trichonephila clavata | reverse complement strand
CTACAGAAACAATACCAATCAAAACCCCGGTGTAATGTTGCTACCCCAAGTTGGCATAATTCCTTGGGTAGCGTAAGAGATCTCACTGCTTTAATTTTTTAAAAAATACTTTTTATTTCCAATTAGATAATTTATGAGTTTACATCCGGTCTGTTATATCTGTAAGCAATATCTCTGCAAGTTCAGTCACCAATAAATGGACATCGTCGACGCGGTTTGGCATGTTCTCACGAGTATGCTGCTGAATCATAAGGCTGTCACTCCTCCGAAGTAGTCAAGCTAGCATTCTAATGGGTCACCTTGCAAATTCCGGCTGTCCAGCAGCCTCTTCGCTGGAGAAAGCACCAAGTCCAGGTCACAGTTTTAAGATCTCCCGATGATCGTTCCTTGCCTTGCGGGTGTTCCGCAACCTGTAACTTGTATAGCCAAAGATCTCCATTACCTTCCAATACAACTCTTTAAAACCCTGATCGGGCCTCTTTCAAGCCCCCTAAAATTTCTGATTGGTAAGCATTGCGGGTCTGCACTCGGCCACCTCTGTCTTGATCCCAACTATCATTGATTCTTTCGGGATAAATGTCTGTCGCGACTGAGATTATCTAAGTCGCCGTACCTTGTAAACCTTATGGAGGTTCCATCAATCAACCTGTCACTTTGATACTAGTAAAATACTCTTTCGTATTTCTTCCTCAAAAAAAAACCGACACTCTTTTCCTGTGAAATACATCCTGGCCATCATGTGAAAGGGAACGAAGAAATGGACGGCTGTCAAACAGGGGTGTCCCTTGTATAAATCACTATGAAGGGAAAGCCATATAGGTATCACAGAAGAAAAAAAGGAGCGGTGAAATCAAAGCAATTCTCAAGAGTCGGCTCAACATCTATTTCACCCCTGGGCGTGAGAGAAGAATGCGTAGTCCACTTTGAAGGCTGCAATGTTCCATCTGGCCATTCTGCTCACCCCTGGCTTCAAAATGACAAGTGGGTTTTTAAAATGTCTGTTTAATGAGGTGATGCTACACCACTAATAAGTAATAATAATACTATTTCCGTGCGGAATACTGGTAAACGTTAGTTCGAACTTATTCTCATTACTTATCACAATTTGAGAGAGTGAGTGAATATTACCTCGTATTTTTGAACCATGGTCATATGACGAGGACGACACCGGAGCTGGCACCCTCCTCTTCTAACTGCCACACCGCACCAACTGGGGGAAATTTGAGCTTCGACTGATTAAACGTGCATCGACCCCCTACTCGGCGGATCTTCAGGGGAAAAATCTCGAACTCATGACACGCCGGCCGCGAGTCCGTTGCCTTGACCACTAGGCTACCGCGGCCACTTCTCATAATTTGGAATTTTGTTTTGAGTGTATATTTATAATGTGGGTGTGAGAGATCTGGATTTGGTGATATTCATTTGGATATTTAATTGGGAGATAAGTAATTTATTCTGGCAGACTGTTTAATTTGGTAAACCTTACACTTTGAAATGCAATCTTATTTCGAGAAGGTCACGTGTTCTCTGTTCTTGATCGCTATTCCCTATTTAAAACTTAAATTGCTATTAACATTAATCAAAAGATTAACGATTTTAGATAAAACATTTAGAAGTGTTCTTTTTAAAGAAATATAACTTATCACTTTCAAATCCGCAGGTTTTCATACTTTCGTTGAATTTTATTTTCTTCTCTCTTTCTCTCTCTTGTTTGTGCTTGTTCTTTCGAAGGTGTGAAGTCCTTCTGAGTGAGTGAGAGAATATTAACGTCGCACTGATTAGCAACACGAGGGCTTTTGGCGACGGTCCGCGTAATTTTGAACCATGGTCAAGTGACGCGGACGACACCTGAGGTGGCACCTTCCTCTCCTAACTACCACACCACACCAACGGGAAGACATTTGAGCTCTCGAACAGATTTAACGTGCATCGCTCCCCTACACGGTGGATCTTTAGTGGTACCAGGATCGAACTCATGACACGCTAGCCATGATCCGATGCCTAAACCACTCGGCCACCACGGCCGTAAAGTCCTTCTGAGATTTACTCAGCGAATTTGAGTACTGTATCCTGTATTTCACGAATTGTTTTTCGACAATAGATTTCCATCGCTCCTAAAGAACTCTCTTGCTCTTTGCGACTGATTTCAATAAAATCCTCGAACGCCGATCTAAGCAACAATATATAA
Source organism: Trichonephila clavata (assembly GCA_019973975.1). Classification (NCBI taxonomy): domain Eukaryota; kingdom Metazoa; phylum Arthropoda; class Arachnida; order Araneae; family Nephilidae; genus Trichonephila; species Trichonephila clavata. The sequence continues at coordinate 17,412 of BMAO01001516.1, read as the reverse complement.
TTTAAAACGAAAGTGAAACTTTTCTGTGATATTGTGGTGCATGGAAAAAAGGGCAATAGCTGTGAAATTCAAATGTGTTTCCTGACAAGAATGCGATGCGTTTAGTTAAAAATAGTAAATCGAGTGATGGATATATTTGAGAATGACGAAACAGATAAGAATGAATAAGTATCATGTTTGAAGGTCTGTATGAAAGAATATCTGATTTGAGGAAAGCAGGACAAGTATGCAGGTCAAGGTCTGTATGAAAGAATGGCTGATTTGAGAAGAAGATAAGTATGCATGGTATTTGTTGTATGAGAGAATGTGCTGATTTGAGGAAAAGAAAGGATAAGTATTGCTTCGTATTAAAAGGTCATAAAAAAGGCACACCTCTTCTGAATTTATGCGATGAAGTTATCGATGAAATTTTGGGGGGAAATGTTCCACTCTTGTTGAAATGCGATTTATAAGTCTTGAACAGTAACAGGAGGCTTTGGTCTTGCAATGACGTGTTGTCCCAGTGTATCCCAAACATGCTGGGGAGCATGCTGGCCACTCCATACCTTGTATTATTTCAGCTTCAAGAGTGTTCTCCACAATACTAACTATATGAGATCTGGCATTATCCTGCATTAAAAGTAAGGAATCATCAATAGCTGTAGCGTACGGTACGACATGGGATCCCAGAATCTCGTCTGCATACCTTTGAGCCATCAAAGGCCCATTCTGAATAATTTGCAGGTCTGTGCATCCACCTATGCTGATTCCAGCCTATGCCATCAAACCACCACGTCTGTAATGTGATCTTTCTTGAACAATTGAAGAGTTACTTCGACTGCCCCATTCTCGCCATACCAGAAAACGTCTGATGTCACATTAAAAACTGAATCGGGACTCCTCCGTAAACAGCACTTGATTCCAATCACTTTGCGTCCAATCTTGTGACGTTCAGCAGCCCACTTTCTTCGAGCTCCACGGTATCTTGCTGCAAACAGAACATCCATCACAGACTTAAATATATACAAACCACCGGCATGAAGCTTTCAGATGGTATGGTGCGAGATCCTTCGTCCTGAAAAGGAATTGTGTTTGAATTTGCGTCGCATTGGCTGTTCTGTATCGAAGAGGATTGTCTGTGTCGCATTAGCTGTTCTGTTTCTGTTAAGAGGATACATCGGTCGATAATTGCTGCAGTTATGGACATTCATTAGCGTATGAGGTTTTCTTCTGTTTTATCTTACACTTTAGACTATAGATGTTTTGTTTTACGATAGTTATCAGAGAAAAATATATTTGCATAATTTCTTTAAATCCATGGGGTCCTCTAACTTTTTTGAGCAATAGGCATGCATATATTTAAAAATTTTAAGATCTTGTATCGATCATCGAAAATATACTTGTAAGGTTTTAAACGATTTTAATTCCTCACGAAATTATCATTAATTAAGCGATTTGAGATTCTGCGTTTCCTGAGAGACAATTTTTTTCTCTTCTCTCTCTCTCTCTCTCTCTTTTGATAAACACATGAATGAAACTGAAAATGTCCCACGATTTTTCTCCACGACATTCCATCATTCCCTTTTTCTGCTTATCACATATTTACGATGCTTTGTCTAGATCAAAAATGCACACTCATCATTAATTAATGTGTAATTATATATATAAACATGATTTTCCCGAAAACGGATTTAATGAAATGTGTTTGGGTTTGCTTCTAAACTTATAGAAAAATTTATAATGTCCCAAACAGGTCGTTGTAGCCCTGTGGCTATAGTGGAGAATTCCTACCAGGTATTTCAGATGATACGTATGCCCAACCCCTGGTTATGCTGAAGACCGTCATATAGAGAAACTGGTTCGTTTTCGTGTTGTTGATGAGTGGATGTAAAAATAGGTACGTCAGTTCAGATGTTATCTCAACTAGATTCAAAAATATGAGACGTATTGGTTGTAGTTATCAGGCTCTTATATCGGGCAGAAAAAGTGTTCAATGGTCCATTGGTGTTAAATAATCTCGCTTCAGTGACGTAAAGAAAAACATTTGGGCCCCCACAAAGCCAGGTTTTGGCTCCCCAAGTCGGATTTTGCAAAAAGTAGGTACTTGGAGGCTGTCAGGCCTTAGGCCGCCTAGAACTCTGCCCCCCCCCTCCGATGCGGGGTTTATGGGGGTGTACGTTACGCCACTTCCTCGCCTTCGCAAGTAACCGGAAGTCTATCGACTATAAAACTCGAAAGATCAAGTGTCCAAAACGAACTGGCATCCACTCTTCAAACTTTCACACCACACCAACACGAAGACTTTCAACCTTTCTAGGGTTATTAGAGACAAGACCCTCTACCTGGCCTTATCTCTAATAACCCTAGAAATCGACAGAATCAACGCTGAGAATGAGTTCGCGTGGTTGCGGTAGCCGAGTGTTCATCGTCGCGTACTCGTGGCCGGCCTTTTCGAATTGTTCGGATTCGCGGTTCGAAACCTAGTCCCACTGAAGATCTTTCATGTTTGTGGCTGTGGTAGCCGAGGCGATATTGTCGCTAGCTCGTGGCCAAAGTTGTTGAATCGCGGATTTGAAACCTAATGCCATTGAAGACACGCCATGTAGAGGTTGTAACTGTCAAGTTTCAAAGTCCCCTGGTTCACATGATGCAGATGTTTGGAAAGAGGATTCCAGCTTAGGTGTCGTCCTCGTCATTTGAACGAGGTTCAAAATTGCATATAGTCCGTCACCAATAGTCCTCGTGTTATTTCGCATTGAGACATTAAAGAAAAATCATATCGATCCGCTGCTTAAACAGGATGCTTAATATCCTTGAATTCATGTAAAAGACCACGGTTCGCAACCATAACTATTCGCTTTCCAATAAGAGCAACAAGCCTCCAAGTATACAGTGCTACACTGTACTGAACTGAACTGAATAGGAGCAAAATTAACCCCCCCCCCAATGCAAAATACTTTCTCATTTTCAAAATAAAAGAATACATCTAAAATGGATAACAGCCTTTGTTGCTAATTATACCAATTAAATCAATCGAACTTTTCCTCCCGCCTATTGCTCTCATCATAGCCTTTTCTGCTACTCTAGCCAGTTTTGTTCTCTATTTACAAGTAGTTTTGAAATTCCTGATTACACAAAGTTTGCATTAAGTAATAAATTAAATTTGGACATTTAAAATAAAATAATTTGGTTCTGTTAAAGTTCCAATTTTTTAAATTTTTAATAGTGGTGTAACCCTTTTTTTTTTTATTCTTTTATTTCTAATTCTTGTTTTGAATGGCTTTTGAATATTTTGTATTTTAATTTTATGTAGTTTGGAATTTAATTACATTTTCAATGGTGTAGTTGGAATCCATTTACTACGGTTTTGAGATTTTTAGTTGTGAATAGTGAAAGTTAAAAAGTTTCATTGTTTGAATTTTGAAACAGTTACAAATAATAATGATTGGGTTTTCCTGACTTACTATATATTCCTGATTCTATTACTGAGCATCAAAACTGGTTCAGGAAGGCTCTTATTCTGTTTTGATAATTTTTAATTTTTCTGTTGATCGCACTCATAAACTGAAGGTATTGATCGAAAAATATGAGAAAATGTTATATGAAAGGCAAACTTTTGGCAAATTGAATGTCTGATTAAGGCAAAGCGAAATTTGCAATAAATAAGTTACCAAGGTGACGCATTTATGAGTTTAGAGAGAAAAGCTGTGCTCTTAAATACTTTCTCCAAAGTCGGGCTTATCTCTTCCTTTAAGTGTCCATCCTCTCAGATAGTTGTGAACGAAATGCTGCGATTGGGTGAAATGAAAAGGGGAAAAGACGGGAGGTGCAACCAACGAACGGAAAACCACCTGTTTCCATCGCTAGCCGCTAGATGGCACTAAATCGCCTAGGGCCGAAATCGTAACCGTCAAATGGCGTTCAGTCGCTCGGCCAGAGTTGTTATTCGAACGTTGTCTGTGCGAGTAGTACTTTTGGCGAGCGAAAGGATTTTTAAGTGTTCTATGAGCGATTTCATTTGAAAAAAAAATTTTTTTTTCGAATTATTAATTTTTTCGGGATGAATCTGGCCGTGCTTCTATGGATATTGCAAGCAATTTGGATTAAAGGTAAGATTCAAATTTTATGATGGGATGTTAAATTTTTTCCCCCTTTTTATTTCCCTTCCATGGTTGGAAAGTTTTGATTTTCGCTTTTTTTTAGCGCCTTGCGGCGGATTGTATTTCTGTCGTTTGTTTTTCAACGGCCGGTTTCTGTTGCCATTCGTTCATTTGAATTCTAGTAGGCGGCTTGTGTATGCTGAAAATATATGGGGCGTAAATAAATATTTTTCTCAATATATATACAGTGACTTTTTGAGGAATGAAGACCATTGAAGAAAATATAAATATTTTATTGATATTTATTCTGTTGTGATTATTAAATGGAAAATGAAATTAAGGGACAATTAGCACTTGGGCAATTTAGTAATTAATAAAATATAAGTAGCATAAAAAATTTATTTGGTAGCTCCGTTTTTTCCAATCAAATATTAGTAAAACAAGAAGCGTTTTAAAATCGAATTACGCTTTTTAATGGAATGAGGAGTTTACTTGCAATATAGACTTTACAATTCACTAAGATAAAATATTAATTTCTTTTTAGTTCCTAGAGTGTTGTGTAAGGTGATTCAGTCTTTAAAAAAATAGAATATTTTGTCTTATGAACACAATATAAAACATCTTTTGCATGCGATGTCGCAGGCCTATGTTCATATTCATTTTACGTTATTGTTTTTTTTTTCAAATATTTTTGTGATTGCATCAAAAATTATTGAAAAATAATAGTTTTGATTACTGCTAAATCTACAAATATTTATTTTCTTCGCTACTATTATTGTGAATTAAAATAATTCATTATAAAAATAATGTTATCAAGAATATTCAGAAAATATTTGAGAAAATGAAATTAAGAGTTATATTGTTTAATCAATATATTTGAATTCATGTTTATCATTACCTTTTATATATATATATATATAAATAAAATTCTCTTAATTTAATTTTGTTTCTAGTTTTATATGAATAATTATTTTTTTATAAAAAAATTAATACTTATATTATAGTGTTTTGAGTAAAAATCTGGAAGAGACTGGTGTATATTTTTAAGAGAATCACATCTGTGAAACATTTTCTATAGCCTGATACTTTTTAACACATATTGGATTTTTCTTTATGACGTATTAATTTATAATTTCTAAAAAATACTAAGCATTAAAATTTGACGTGAAATAAATTCATTTCCGAAATATAAAAAGTAAATTTGTCTAAAAATGTCTTTCTTTCCTGACCCATATTTTTTTCTTCTGAGCAGCGTCGAATAATGCTCTAAAATTTATTATTTATTTCAGTTTTTTAATATGGCACTTAATTTCGTCTAATTTTTAATTTTCTTTTTTTTTTCTTCATTAAAGCTTGTTTTGTTTCAAGATTTCCTTTTCAGAGCATTTTCTGTATGCATGAAATTTTGAAATGCAGCCCAAGAAATGTTACAAAACAAAAAAAATATTTTTTTTTTTTTTTTTTTTGCGCTTAAGGTTTATGTCGCGTGAATAACGTTATAACTTCTCTTAGAAAAATGTGAATATATTTTTGTTTGCAATTAATTAGTCTCAACACGCTTAAGAATTAAAGAAAATAAATGTTTTTTGAAAAGAAAGTATTTTAAATTATTATTGATTTGTAAATATTAAAGAAAGTGTGGAAACTAAGCATTGCAATTACTTTTACCTTTCCTGTTGATTATATATATATATATATATCTTTTTTTTTTTTTTTTTTTTTGTAAACGTTAATGTTAGACTTGAATCCCTTAAAACAATCTTTATTTCTACACTTTATTTGTTTTTTATGTTTTTATACCTCTTGATAAGGTTTTATTTCTACACAAGTTCAGTAACTTTTCACAGAATTTTTTCCCTCCAAAATTATGTCAATATTAATGCTACAATATTGCTATAATTACGACATGTAAGAGCCACGTAACTTTTCAGAATGCCAGATACTGTTTTAACTTCAATTGTTAAATTGCAGTTCGTGAGAGAAATAGATGAAAAAACAATATTGCATTTAATTTTAAATTTTAATCAATGTCTTTGATTTTCTATTTCTGCATTTAATAAGGCTAAAAATTACGTTCCAAGAAAAAATACGTTTGTTAAATGACATAATTGTTACAAAAAAAAATATACCTTGTGAAAAAAAAAACGTAAAACTGATTTTCAGCAATCTGTTAATTGAAAAGTTGTTAGCAATATGTAGAACGTCTTGTTTATTAGTACGCCTTTGAGGATAATAAAATTTTAGTCTTATACGATTATTTTCACCCCTTTCAGTTTTTCGCTCACGAGAACGAATTTCATCCTATAATTTTTCTCCGGAATGGAATGGATGGTGTTTTATATGTGGTAATATGGAATCCGCGGACCCCTGGATGTCGCCAGTGTCTTTCTTGGGGGCCCGCGGAGTCTCGCATGTAATGCTTAGATTTCCTTTTGTCGCCCATCCGGTATAGTGGTTAGCGATGCTGACTGCTGTGCCGTAGGGCCTGTGTTTGAATCCCGCAGAAGGCATGAGTGTTTGTAAATGTATAGTGCCTTCGTGGCATGAGGGTACTCTAAAAAGCCGTCTAGCCGCAAGTTCTCTCGTGAGGCTGGTGGAAGGGGAAGAAAGGTGGGAAACCCCTGATTTCTCCCAGGGTGTTCTCCCTCAAAAACGGGCGGAATTGAGTCAAATAATACTGTCACCTGCATGGTGCTCAAAGCTACGGCTAACGACAGGCGTTCAATATAGCCCTATGCCATGATGAATTTCGTGGGCCTCGATCTGACTACGTCAGACAGGTGGCATTAGCAAAAACAACAGATTTCATGGAAAATTTGAAAGATATACCATACTAGACGAGATCATTACATTGACGCCATAAAAAAAACCTCTACTAGAACATGTATTTTGATCAAGGATATTAAGTCGGAGAGTGGTGTTCGAAATCTTGGGATCGATGTCGCGCTGAAACATAACGCCCGCGACGATCGGAAATTTAAGGATTGCTGATTTATAGTGGTTAGGGATCCTGCTTCGATTTATAAATCCCGCATTAGCAGACGTTGGTTATTTTCGATTGGCATGGAGGGGGGAGGTGGTGTTGGGCTGCGGGATGCATTAAAAGAAACATCGCATAAAAATACCAAATTTTAAAATCAAAATCTTAACCAAGTAAGTTGTATAATTGGAAAAATAGATTCATCTAATTGGATTTGTGGGTGAGAAGTGACATCTTCGGAAATAATTTTTTTTTTCAGTGTCTTTACCGTTTTTGAGCTTTGTCTTTATAACTGCATTAATTTCAATCAAAATTTGAATTAATTTTTTTACAACAAACGCTTGAATACCAAACTTTATCTACGCAAAGAAAGAATTTCAGCAGGGTCATGGGCTGTCGAACATAATTACTCACATTTAGAGTGGCATTAAAATTTTTATGGATGCCCTTTGGTTTGCCGTTACAGTTTTGAAGAGGACACTTGAAACGCATCTACTGTACTGGATCCGAGAGCTTTTTATCTTAATGTAAATAGGATATGTTTTGATATTGGGCTGTTGTCCGTGTGATCCACTTCAGGCAGAACGTTTGATAGGAGTTTTAACAACAGTTCTACGAAATGAATCGGCTTTTGTGTTCTCTAGTTTAAATTATGTTAAGACACTAGAAATTGACACTCCTTATATTCCAAATTATGTTTTATGTATTTTTAATTGTTTTTGGGTTCAGCATTCAGGTGGGATTTTCTGAAGAAAAGTTATTCCGTTACCAGCTTACTCAGATCTTTTAAAACAGGATGTCAATTGAACTACAACGTCATAGTTTAATCGCAATAAAGTGAAGTAAAAATTTGATGACAAGTTGAATTTCAATGTATGATTAAAATTGTGTATTAACTTTGATCGAATATTAAATCACAAACTATGATTAAGTAGGAATATTTTATTCCTATCTTCAAAAGGGCTGTGAACATTAATTCTTTTCTAACGGGAGGCGCGACAGCTTAGTTGTCAAGGTCACGGACATGTAGTTGGCATGTCACGAGTTCGAGCCTAGTACCGCTCAAGACCTGTCGTGCAGAAAGGGCATCATGGAGCCCTTTGAAGGGCCGTGATGATCGTGACATCAAATCTGTCGAGGCTCAAATGTCACCTTGTTGTAGTGTGGTAGTTAAGATAGGGGATGATCAGGTGTCATCTTCGTAACTTGACCGAGGTTCAGAATTACGAGGTCCGTCACCAGTTGCTCTCGTGAAGCCTAAAACTTTGACGTTAATGTAAATCTCGTTCCCTTTTTTTGATTTGGCCTCTTTTACTTAAGAGCGGGGGAAAAGTTAAAATTATTATTTTTTAATGAGAATTATTTGATATTTTAAATTTTTTTTATACTAACTAGAAAATTTTGGATTTTTTTACGAAGAAAAAGTTTAAATACATAAAAATAATAAACAAAATAAAAAATAATGTTGCAACAACAAAAATCAAGAACTTGCACTGAAAATATTACGATCAGCTTCGGGGTGATAAACATTCCACGTAATTTAAAGTAATTATAAAGGTCATTATTTTTTTTCTTCTTATTCTCGCATCTTTTTATCCATGTGCATTAAATACGTCTTTACGGGTGTGTTCATAATAAATTTAATTTTATAATAATATGATCTGTAGTTTAGTTGTATATTTTCTGTTGTTTTTAATTTTGATAATTTTGTTGAAAATTACTTTTATTCAACTGATCCAGCAACAGTAATATGTTTAGCTACAATAATAATGTTTTTCGTTCATTCCCTTTGTGGTTTGGTTAAATTTAAATTCGTTTCGGTCATTGAATCGGGAACAATTTGATCGTTTTACTTGATCTTCCTAGTGCCATAAACCTGGTCTCTTGAGTGTAATGATTGATAGATACTATCATGATTCTTGCAGTACTAAGTCAATAATTTAAGAGATTATTCAACATTCATTGCCCAAATTTGTGTTTGGAATTGATAGTGGATAATATTTAATGCATTCCGTCATTCCAGCAATAGACGCGTGGTTGGCATCAAACAATCACATGAGTTTTAGTCCTTTTGTTATTGAAACAGTTCTGAGGCACATTAGATCTGTCAAGGTTCAAAACTCTCACGTTGACTTGATGTGAAAGTTTCACGGCGACCGTAGCCGAGTGCTAATAGTCGCGAACTTGTAGCTGGCATAGTTGAGTCGCGGGTTCGAGTCTTTGTGCTATTGAAGACCAGCCTTGCTGTAAGCCGCTGTAATCTCGAGGTTGTGGTCAGTAGCGCACAGAAAAATTTTTCAAGGGGAGGGGGGCATGGTTGAAAGTCCCTCTCGAAAGTCGTATCATACCTCAAGACAGCACCAATTGATTCTTCTGATTTTGTGAACAAAAAACAGTAAAAAATAGATTATTGAATTTATAATTAGCATTAATTAATAAAATATATTGTTAATTCCAAACACTTGATTAAATTTTACGTTATGTATATGTAGGATTATCATCAATCGAAAAAAAACGAAAGGGCTTTGGGGGAGGGTCCGGACCACTAGGACACCCCCCTTGTGCAGAGACGTCTTAAGACTTGTTGAGGCCCTGGGCCTTACGTAAAAGTTGGCCCCTCCTATGATGGCCCTTAAAAGTAGATAGTACATAGCATATATATATATATACGTTGTCAAATACTCGTACAAACATTAACCGGAAACAAACAAATGTACATGACTTAAAAAGTGGCGTAACAAACACCCCTGCATTTCAGGGGTGGGTGCCAGGATTCTAGGGGACCAATAGCCTGACTAACACGAAGTACGTGCCCACTGTAAAATCTGATTTAGGTCCCAAAACCTGACTTTGCAGGGGGGCCCTAATGTTCTCCTTTACGCCACTGGACTTACAATAGCTAAAATTCGGCTCGATCGACTGTCGCTCTTTGACTCAAGAATTTTGGTGTGTGATGGTAGACCTAGGACTACACATGGACGACGGTCTTCACATTATAATATAGTCTAGCCACTGTTGCCAACTAACATATAGTTCGAAATTCTCAGTTTTTCGGAGAATACATCCGGAAATAACGCATTTGACTATTAACATTGTTCGAATTCAGTCGAAAAGGAGACGAGGCCTCCACTGAGGTGGAAGCCCTGGACCCGGGCCCAGTTGGCCCATGCCTTAAGACGTCCCTGCGCTTGTGTGCGTCGCTTGTTGTGGTCATGAACTCGTTGCTGGCATGACATCAGTTCAAACCCCAGTGCTATTGAATGCCATTCTTACAGAGGGACTGATACACGTTAAATCTGTCGAGGCTTAAAGCCCTTTCGTAGGGGTAGTGTATACACTACCCCTACGAAAGGGCTTTTATTTTGGAGTGGGGTTGTTAGTAGAGCCTGTTCATGGGTGTTCCTCGTCATTTGACCGAGCTTCAAAACTACATTGTCCGTTGCCAGTTGTCCAAACGTGGCTTTTTCGTGTGACTTGACTCAACACTCACTCACTCTCGGACCTGCCGTGTAGAGAAGCCCAAAGTCCTCCCGTTGATATGGTGGGGAAATTTGGAGAGGGCTGACACACACAGGTGAGGTATAGTCCTCTTCATTTGACCACGATTCAAATTTACGACAAAAGCCACCAATAGCTCTCATGTCTTAGAGTGAGATTTAAATTAAGATCAAATTGGAAATTGCTTAAGTGTTGGATGCTGGAGATCAGGTTTCGTGTTCGGCACTTGTACGATGCTCGGAATTATGAGGTCCCTCGCAAACATCACACTTTGCTTATGAGTGCGACGTTAAAATTCAAACCGCTAATTGGATTGTATTAAAACTATTAGTTCAAATTTGTTTACAAAGTTAATTTTTCGAATTTCCGGAAAGTTTTTCAAGGGTTATTTTCCTGATTTTATAATTGCAGAATGTTGAGCAAAATAAAAAATTGCGGCGAACCACACACACACGTTTCTTAATTCGTAAGTTTGAAACTCAAGCAATGAATGCCACTTCGTTCCAAAATGTGATGTATGTATTTAGAAAATTTTTTAAAAAACGCTCAAACACACAAACGGAAGCTTGAGAATAATTAAAATACTCTTTGATTGATGTATTAATATACTTTTACTTCATTGAAATGTATGAAGCTGTGTTTGTTTTATGTTTCACATTTTTGTTCAAATCGATTTATTTTCTCTTGTATTAGTTACGCTTCGTATTTTCCCTTGATTGTAATAAGTTAGATTTTTGTTCAACGTGTTCAATTGAAAAATAGCAAACATGTGAAATGTTTTTCAATTTTAGAAATATCTACATTAGAAAAAAAATATATATATATTTTTTAAAAAAATACGTTTTTTTTATGTAAAAAGTGGCAGCGGTAGCCTAGAGGCCAAGGTAAAGGACTAGTCAGCCTAGTGCCGCTGAAGATCCGCCGTGTAAGAGAGCGAAGCACGTTGAATCTGTCGAGAGCTCAGACGTCCTCCCGTTGGTGTTGTATGTTAGTTAGGACAGAGGGTGCGAGCTCAGGTGTCATCCTCGTCACTTGACCGTGGTTCAAAATGACGTGGTCCGTCGCCAAAAGCCCTTGTGTACCTGGGCAGTGCGACATTGATATATCCACTCATGTAAAATATCCGTATTCAGACACAAAGATCATACGCTAATGCCCATCAAACTAGTCCCTTAGGCTCTCTGTCTCCACATAACTTGTGACCGCTTTAGCCTAGTCGTCAAAATCACGGACTCGTGACAGGCATGTCATGAGTTCGAGCCTAATACCACTGAAGACCCGCAGAGCAGAGGTGCCGATGCGCGTTAATTATTTCGTGGCTCAGACCTCCTCGATATAATTTTGATATAATTTTCTCGAAATGGTACTTTACCATGGTCAAGCGACCATGGCTCAAAATTACGAGGACCGTCGCAGAGTGGTCAGTTTTCCCGATCTGGCGCACGGAAATTATTTTATAGCTTTGAAGTCTTCAAAATTATATCTAATTATCAAAAATTGTAATAATTAATGTAAATTGGTTATCCTCTTTTGTTTTTTACCAAAAAATAAGGTGAATAGGGTCTTAACTAATTTTTGTCATGTTTGAATTTGATCAAGAATAAATGGTTGCTGAGGGGAACTAGTTTTTAAACAAGGATCTAAGGATATTAACAGAAGCAGTAATTTGACACATGGGAGAATATATACAAGAAATAGAGCGGCATGTTAAAAAAATTAAATTTTCATATTAAACAAATACAATCAAACATAACAATGTACATATACAATAAAGGTTAATACGTAGTGTCTAAAAGGACTCGGCACCCTTTAAGCATTTTTTATTTATGTATTTAAAAATTATATTTAAACATTTCATAAAACCTTTTTAATTTAAAAAAAAGAATACAAGATAAAATTTTGCACAGAAAATTCCCAAAATTTTACAAATTTAATTTTTTTTAAAAATTGAAAAACTTTAAATTTTTTTCTTTTTGTGTTAATTAATTTTTGTAATATTTCTAAGGTTGTTTCAAACACCGTTAGGGATCAATTTTACAAAATCTTAATTAATTTTGGAGAAAAAAATAATAAAATGATATATATGCTAAAATTCAACCAAAAGCCTAATATCTCCGACATTTAAAGTTTTGCTTCACATAATATAGAAATATTGTATTTTTATGAAAAACAAATGATGGATAAGAACTAAATTTATAAACTTATTACCCTGGCGAACCTTTAGGTATCTGCCATGCATCAGTTTTAAACCTCGCCTTTAGTGATATGCTATTTTGGGTATCAATTTGTTTTAAAACTTCTTACTGAGCTTTGGCTAATCTGCATGAGGTGTGGTAAACAAGCGCTTGGCATAGGAACCTCTGCTGATATTGCATCAATGACGATACCAGGAGGATAACAGTTAATTTTAGACTCTATAAGCTTATTATAGTTGGGATAAATATCAGCGTGGAACTCTTTGCTATTTCCTTTTTTCTATTATATTGGCCTTTTGACATTTTGGTGTCGACATAAAGAGCCAAGGCTTGGTCAGGAGTCATTTTTTGTGTGCCGATTCTGGCTGTCGGCCTAAGCATTCCTTCAGGAGAGTAGCACGTCTAGGTGAGCAAGTAGTCGCTTGTTACAAAATTAAGGCAGCATCTCTTTCTCCAGCTGTTTGCATTGACATTCTTGTTGTAAATGCTAGTTCTTGCTTGCTTGCTGAAGCAAGAAGGGGACGTACTCTTTCCCTCTTTGCCGTAACTTTGCATTCCCCGAATGATTTTGAGGGTCGATCGGAGTTAATTTGGATAGTATAAATCTTACTCTCCCCGACAACCTTAGCATCATTCAACTTGGAGAAGAACTTTTCATTTCTACGGCACCTCATTCATTTTCCTCCACAAACGAGCAGAAATTTTTAACAAGTTTTCTTAATTAAAATTGCAGCTGGTCCTCATATTTAACAAAGCCCGTTGTAGTCCTAACAAAACTCAAAACAGTATTAGTCTCGCGCTTGGGATCTTGCTCTTTCTTCCACACATCAAATAAGGCACGCCGATAATACCATCGACCAACGCTGAAAAAAATTCATAACTATGGGAGTTTCAGGAAGTAGCAGCTAAATTTGGTATTAAATTAAAGGTCTATATCTACTCTATGTGACTTAAGTGTTTATGTGATCAATCCGTGTCAACCCCAAAAGTTCTAGTCCATTAAACACAAAAAACCAACATACGTTAGTAGAAGTTACATGCTGTGCTAAATGTTAACGTTTTTATAATTTTTAATCGAACTTGAACCTAATTTGAAAGTCAAATCAAGAAATTACTTATCCATGGCATGTATTTTCAAAAAAAAATCTCGCTAAAATCTGCAAAATCTTTTTCAGACGAAACGATTGAACTTCCGACTGGAAAATGAGAATTGCAAGTGTTTCGTGTAGAAAGAACAAACCCGATATATACCGATGGTTGTTGAAAATTTCCATTCGCATACTGACAAAAAATGTGTACCACATGGCTAGTGAACTCAAGAGGACCATAAATTGAAGATCGTTTTTTTATTTCCGCGCAATTTCATTTTTGGGGTTTCCGTGCGCCAGATCGGGAAAACTGACCACTGTGCGTCGCCTTTAGCTTTCGTGCAGTTTTATAGTGCGGCGTTAATGAAACTCTCACTCAAGTAACGACAGAATGCTTCTTTTAGAATGGCGAGCAGCTGTTCCACCACATTCTGCAAGATGTCTTGTCCGCACTACAGTGACCGCGGTAACAGAGTGGTCATAGTAACGAAGTAAAGAACTCATCAACGATTCGTGAATTTGAATCTTGGTACCACTGAAGATTCGCCTTGAAGAGGGACTGATGCACCTTAAATCTGGCGAGGGTCAAATTCCTCAGATTGTCGCGATGTGAAAGTTAGGAGAGAGGGTGTGTGTGAGAAGATCAAGTGTCGTCCTTTGACCGATGCTCAGAATTACGTCCTTCGCCAACAGCCCAAATCTCTGGACTAAAATCTGTTTCATTTTCCTGTTTCTTTCTCTTCTGGTCCCGAGAAACAGCCAAGTTTTACACAAAATTTAATTGGGAATTTTTGAAAATTCTATTTTGCAAAAATGGGAAAATTCGATGACGTTCACTTGCACTTTATTACTTGTAGACGGTCTGATAAGGATTGGTAGCTTCTGTAGGTCGGAAAAAAATTATGCATGCGCATTAGCATTAACTACATATATGCACCACACTATATCCCAGCTTCATTAGCTTACGTAAAAAATTAGGTCGGATATTTTTGTTTGTGTAATACCTAAATGAATTTAATAATGCTACCCTTCCTCCATGTGGTTATGTTTCTTTATCTGTGTAGAGTTTTTTTTTCTAAAATTTGCAAATAAGAAAAAATAGTCTTAAAATGTATGAAATTTTGCGCAGTGAGATGGATGGCATAGGCATGTCCCTGCTATTTAACAATGATTTAAAATTATGATGTACCCCAATTTGCTTTAATTCGACTTTAATTCAACTAAACAAAAACGAACATTTTTGCTAGAATTGTAACGAACTCTAGACAACATTCCAGAACGCTTGGTGGCAACGAAACTAATCCGAGAAACTTCGCCTGCCTGAATGCCATACCAGAGTAGGATTCCGTGATTATCCCTATAAGAGAGAGAGGTTGGTAAGCTCCGCCAGCGATTTAAGTGTGGAGATTTTGTATCTCTGCCGAAGGAAGATGTGCTGGATGCCTTCATGCCCCATTTTTGCTTTCTCTAAAAGCTACCCAAACTCGGGAAATTTATTATTTTTATCTAAAATGTGTACAAAAATTTTGTTTGAGAGTCGTCCTATGTGTTCCAGATTGAATAAAGAAGTAAAGTATCTAAAGAGTCTCATCCTTGATAAACCCACAGCACTGCAGTTTTATACTTGCTGTTATAAAGCGCTGTTTAAGAGTACATATACTATAATTTAATATAGAACTAATGTATTTAAGAAATTTGACATATTATTTTATAAAGTTAAGGTTATAGGGGAAGAGCAACATAGTGATGAAACTCTCAACATACTTTTGTTTTACATTTTGCTGAACTTTTTATGTTTACTATCCATATCCTGCTGATGTTTGCAGAAGGAAAATTCTAAAGCATTTTTATCTATGTTTCTACTATTATTTTTGTATGGAGATTTAGTATCTAAATTACGTTTAAACTTTATTTTGTAAGCGAATGTTTACTTAGTGTTATTAAATTTTTAAATCTAGATTTATTCCATAAATTAATATAGCAAGTATTTCAGGCGAACACTTTATCTCTTTTACATGCCTAGCAACACATGCTTTAGATATGCGTTTTACAAATTGTTGGAACAGTCATTTTATTAAGTGGAAGACTAACTTAGCTGTTGCGCCATTAAAGCCAACGCACAACGGACCAATATCCGTTAAGTTAGATGTACTGAGCAACATGCGTTACCAAGTGAAACCATGAATTGTGTGCTATGTAAAGTTTAGGCATAGTGGTGTAGGCTTCTGTGTACGCTTTAATGCGGTAATATATACATGTATCATGGAAAATCAGAGAATAAATGGGTGTTCTCTGTGCTTACATTAACCGATTTAAGCTTGTAGAATAGCATCTCAATCTTGTATATTAGCCAATTCCATTTCCAGAGTTCAGTATTAAAATGGATAGTAATATTCTGAACTTAATTGTTTTCGATAAAGTTTTGTGAAAAAATATTAAATGTGGAAATTTAGTTTTTCAGTAATTTTCATTAAAATAAAGTTTAAGGGTTAATTTTAATGAATGTCATTATTGCTTAGAATTAAAGCAGAAATTCACTTTTTATTTTTTATCAACGTGATCCATTTTTATGGGGATTAACACCATATTTATTAAAATGTAGCGCCGTATTTGAGTTATATTTCGTTATGATATTTATTATACTTTTTGTAAAATGTAATCTTATGTTAATAATCAATAACTTTGAACGAGACATAATATTAACTTAAAATTAAGAGAAGCAAATATTGAACAGGACTTGCTGCAAGCATTTACAGTCATTTAAATTTGAACGAATGTATATTTTCGTCTCACTATAAAGAAACACTGGGACTATTAGCGATGGACCTCGTAATTTTGAAGCTCAGTCAAGTGACGAGGACGCACCTGAGCTGGAACCCCCTCTTTGAACTTCTACATACGGGGGGTGGACCGCCAAAACATTTCGGGGTGACCGTTGTTACATAAGATCTTGGACGTGAATACTAAAAGAAACACAGGTGGTAAATAAAATACCGGAAACACCCGTGAATAAAAGTGATATTTTTTAATGCACTTCGCAAGCATAGCTACCAGACTTTTTTGATAAATAGAAATGCATATATTCAGGTAATATTCATTATAGCTTTATTAGATTTTTTTTTCAAAATCATAAAATGTTGAATCTCTCAGATTTTCGAACAGATCAAATTGTGGGTGCCCGTCTAGCTGGAGCTAGTGTGATCGAAACATCCCAGTTTCTCTAGAGGTGTGGTGTCTAAAGAGTCATGATTGCTTGCACACTACAAGACAAGCTCGGCAAAGCAAAATAGTGGAATGGAGAAATATATTAAATATTCTTTATCTCTCTTGAAACGCAATTTTAAAAGAATCACTTTTGAAATTTAATGGACGAAGTAAAGTATCCTAATTTTAAAAAGCTGCAATTCATTTAACATCATTCTTTCGCTCTACCTACCTCTGTGAATCTACATTTTCAATGATGCAAATAATTAAACCAACGTATCATTTCTGTTTCACAGACGATCACTTAGAATCCATTGCAGTATTAACAGTTAGTAATTATATATAAGATATTCAAGATTGGGGTACGG
>BMAO01001515.1:0-17369 GCA_019973975.1 Trichonephila clavata | reverse complement strand
AATATTTAAAACGCTAACAAGAAAAACGTGTATTCCTTCCAAAAGGTAAACAACCCTAACAGTTACGCTTGCAGTCAATCCACAGTTAATTGCGTATGAATAAATAAAACAGAGAGTGGCTTTGGAAAAGCTTCCCAGATTTAAAAGGTCAATTTTTACATTTCTATCTGTCAAAGGGGGCGTGGCTCATGAGCTGATTATTTTTTAAAAATCATATTAACATACTTTTAATTAGTAAAATAGCAAGTATGTTACATCATTGGAAAGGTCCTGATTTGGGATATTAGAAATATCAAAACTCAAAATCGATTTCCCGAAGGTGTTTACCCTACTGACTGCCTTAACTCAAAACAGGCAAGATCTTATCTTCCCGTCACGTCCCTTATGTAGGTTCATCACTCCTTCTTTCTTCCACATGCGCCGTCGTCCGACGTCTTCCTGCAGAAACACAATATCTCTAACTCGGATGTCAATGGCCTTGTTTCGAACTTGATGGAAGGATCGCAGTTGAAGAAGATATTCTTCCGACCATTTTTTTCCAAAAACATTCGAGTATGTCCTGCTGCTGCTTCTAGATTTTATTAAGCCTTTTGTTTTCTAGCCTGGATGAAATGGCCATTAGTTTTCGTCCCGTCAAGAAAAGAGCTGGTGTTAAAGCTGCTGAGTTGTCATTGCTTTCCCATGCGTAGACTACTGGTCGACTATTAAGAACGGCTCATATTCCATTGAGGACAGTGGACAACTTTCCTCGTCTAAAAGGGCTTTCGCAGGACATTGTTTGGACAATACCTATTAGGCGCTCCCACCGGCCTCCCCACCAAGCCGCGCGATGGGCGATGAAACGCCATTGATATATCTTTTTGGGGCATAATATTGTTGAGTTTTAGCTGATGACAGAGTTTGCCATAACAGGATCATTTCCTTATTTGCTGCATCAAAGTCCCTGGTTTCGGGCACAGATATTCCGGTTTCAAGTATTGAATTACACTTTTATTGACAGAGGTTTTTTCTTTTACTACAGTTGCCAAAACGGGCAGTTAAACCTTTCATTTAGTCTCGTCCCCAACAGAGACTAAAGTTCTGAGACCACTGAATTTTACTAATAAATGTTTATATATGTGTTCTTGTATAAATAGTTACGGAAGTATAGAAATATATCGCAATTCAGGTTCCTCTTGTCACGTGACAAATTTTCAAAATGACGAGATCCATCCCATTATTCCTTCTACATCTTTGAAATGAAACAATAAACTATGATCAATCCATTCACAATACAGGAATTATTTTCGTGATGGAAACAATCTTAAAAATTTATATTCCATACGTGATTGTTAAAAAATATATGTTGTAATTTGTATGTTGTTGTGAAATTAGACTACTTTTAATTTTCGAGTAAACATTGTTATACCCTCTGAATACTATTTAACAATATTTGCAAGCGCTTAAAATCAATCTCAAAATTTATTATGGCTGCAATGCTTGAGTGGTCACGGTAGCGAACTCGAGCCCAATGTTACTTCTGTCTACGTATTGATTCGTTTTATTTTGACACTAAATTCCCACCGTGTAGAGGATCTGAGGCGCATGAAATCACTCAAAGCCTTAAGTCCTCATGATGGGATGGTATCAAAGTTTCCAGAGTGAAGCGCCTCATCATTTAACAAGTCAAAATCATGAAACCCTTCACCAAATGCCTTCTGCGACTTTGAAATGCGTTGTTATCAAACAATCAACAAATCAATACAAAATTTACTCTCAGTTTTTCATTCGACTTTCATGTTTAATTTTTGTATTTATTTTGTGAATTTTGAAACGTGTCGTACATTTTTTTTTCAAATGCTACGTTAACCATGCATTAAAAATGTTAGTAATTATTGAACATATTAATCTTCTGATCTTTTATAATATTAAACCCAGAACCTTTGAAACTTTGATTTATTGATTGTTATTCATGTCACACATCTATATAACACGAAGTCATTTTCCATGGCCTTCATTATACTAAATTATGATCATGCGACGAGAATGACCGTTGAGTTGTGTTCTTTGATTTTTTAAACTTCCTCAATTCGACTTTGGGACTAGATAGACTTATTCTATACAACAATTCCTTCACATGGCTGGTGCTTATTGTCTCAGGATTCGAAGCCATAATTCGACAAGAACAATGACGACCGTGAGCTTACAACAATGACCCCTCGTCTGTAGTGGCCCCAATAAACTGTTGGAAACTTGTTTTAAGGCTTAGAAACGTTTATTTAAGAAAAGTTAATCACATCCGTACTCTCCAGAGGAATCAGAACACGTTTGTAAATAGAACGAATAAGTTTTGTTGTCAAATATACTTGACAGGAGTACTAAATCATATATTTTTTGCTGTAAAATCATTATAATCAATAAATTGAATTAGATAATATTTGTATGGTATTTTATTCTAGCGGTATTCTCAGCTTTTTCAGTTTTAATGTATTGAAATAAGTGTTTGTTTATTAACACCTCGCAATTAGGCAACAGGAGAACTGTTGGTTACGAACCTTGAAATTGTTCTGGTCTGTTCTTTATTATTTTTACTTTCCTGTTCTTTAATATTTTTCAAGCATTTTTTTTTACATTTTTTATTTTAAAATGTAAACTCTTTTCTTTAAAATAAACATAAGTAAACTGTTAAAGAAAAAGCAACGTGAATGCTGGAATTTATATTACTGAATTTAAAATGGAAATAGTTATAAAAAGGAAAGTAATTTAGAAATTACTAAAATTAAATATAAAAAAATTAATAAATATTTTTTTTTACTCTCAAGTATTGTATTTTCTCTTCAAACCTAAATGTATAAAAGAAAATTACTAGCCTGTGAACAAATGAAATTATGATGGAACTTTATTGAAGTTAATGTTTCAATAAAAAAAAAAGCGAAACAATCAAAATGATTGGAAAATTTTAACAAAATGAAGAAATTATTATTTAACCCAATAAAAGAATTCTTTAAACTCAAATACATGAATACAATTTATTGAACATAAACTGAGCAATGGTGAAATGCTTGATTGATATATGTCAAACATGCCTCACTTTTGCAGGGTGTAGGTTTGAATAGTTTTTGCAAACATTGCAATTATGAACGACACAGTTATTATAAATACTTCATCTCTTATATACTATCATATTTCCTACGTTAGAGCCTCACTACATCACTTATGCTCATAACTATACAATAAACGAACAGAATATAAAATGTCCTATTTAACTCTTACATTTAGTATCACAGGAATTCCTACTGCTCAGTAGATGTGAGCTACGCATTATTTTGTTTGCTTCTCTCTCATCGCACAGAATGATGCCAAATATTAACCAAAAGGCGAATACGGATATGCAGGATATTGAAATTCCCATCTTTAATAAAGCTATTTTCTTGAAACCATGTTTTTATGTTAATAAAAGAAACCGTGTGAACAACTTATCTAAGAAAGAGGGGCAATTCCAATGCCTCTTTGAACTTTCGAGGAAAATACTAAATGTCTTCTGTATTGAGATCTTGACTTTAATATTGTAAAACGCAGGGAAGAATTGTTTCGTCCCATGAAATGTTACTCATATTGTTCCCCACTACATAATACATTTTTCTTGGAAATGACTTCCAGAGAAATTCGAAACTCGGAGGTGATTCTTAAATGGTTTGGGCAACAATCTTGTGATTTCAGAATCTACCCCTTTCGGAGAATATTAAACTATGAGGTAGTACGGAGACATAATATCCAATCATTTACACCGTTTGCGACATTAGGAATAATTTATTATTAGCTATGCCGTTTTACAAGACGATGATGCTTCGATC
The DNA here is from genome assembly GCA_019973975.1 of Trichonephila clavata. Taxonomy (NCBI): domain Eukaryota; kingdom Metazoa; phylum Arthropoda; class Arachnida; order Araneae; family Nephilidae; genus Trichonephila; species Trichonephila clavata. The sequence continues at coordinate 13,536 of BMAO01001515.1, read as the reverse complement.
CATGTAACTACTCCATGAGCATTTCAAACATGATTTGCATTTCGTGAAGTTCGTTATTTTATAAACTCATTTTGTGTACATTTTTTTCTTATCCATCAAATCCATTTCTTTCAAAGACACTGTAATTTCCTGAATTTCGTTTATAAAAACTGTTTAAGAAACGATTGAAACAAAACTGTAAGTTTCATGTTTCCAAAACTATTCTCGTAAAAACAGTGAACGAAATGTGAAAATCAATTGAAATTATAGTTTTTGCCAAAGAAAATATTACATTTTTATTATTTATAAGCAATTGTTGCATTTAAGGTGACCGACTGCGTTAAAAATGTCATTTTGGGTCAAAAATCACATTTTCTTTTTATATTATTATTTTAAATTTCAAATAATCAGCTTTCTAAATCTGCCTTTGTTTTGTCTATGCACTTATTAGAAAAAAAATCATGTGTTTAAAATATTACTGCTGCTGTCAAAAGAAACCGGATGCAGGGAAATCGAAACCGGAAGTGAACTTCATAACATGTTTTTTTACTGCTAGTTTTCGCAGTTTCATCCCATTATAAATTTGAAAACAATATATGCTTATTTTTAAAACTAGTTTATTGATTGGCAACAATTTCAATCTTTTATTTTGACCTATATGACTAGCAACATCTATTTCTTATAACCTTACTCGTTTTTTTGGGTCTGCATCGTACAAATTTTGCTCTTACATTATTTCTAAAAACTTAGCTTTCTTCGCTTTAATTGTATAGAAAGTTTGTAGGAAGTGTTGACTTGTTGTGAACTAAAACTGAAATACTTAAAGGGCTTTTGTCAGAACAACGAATATTTTAATGGAACATTAAGAGATAACAGAATATATTTGACTTAAATATTTTGGCAAGTATAGTTTACAGTTTGTGTTGCCTCAGTTGTATCAATAAAAATTTGTAAATGTATGAAGATTCTGTGTTTGGATTGGCTTCTAATGTAAATACACAAATTGGAATTTCATAGAACCTTTTCCATCTACTGAAGTGCTGAACAAGCAAAGTGCCATAAATTTGCAACTTTTTTGTGAAATGAGAGTAATTGGAAGAAGATATTCGTATGCTAAGAAGCTGTGTTCTACGCTGAATATGTCATGTGTGACAAAGAGTGTGAAAAAAGGCACTCGGCTGCGGTTACATCAATGCTAAAGACGCCATAAATGACACTGCTTTAGAAGTAAGAAACTTTACAAAATGTTCCAACACGGCAGTCACAGAATGCATAGAATCTGTTAATGGTATCGGCAAAGACGTGATCATTCATCCGTGAATGATTGTGTTGTAGTGTTATCTATTGACACTGGTAAGCTTCTGCATTTGGAGATAATGTCGAAATTTGCAGATTTTGCAACAGATTGAAGAATTTTAAGAGTTCAGGTGGTCAATCATCTAGGATCTGCTCCAAGCATTGGATCAGTGGGTGCGTATAAAATATTTGAGAGTTCTTGTACCACGTGAATACTCAAATATGTCCACTTCCATAGTGTGATGGTGATTCCCAAAAATACCTTGCAGTTAAAGATGTGTACGGTATCAAAAAGTGTCACCAAATATTAGTTTATAGGACACATCCAAAAAAGAGTTGGTAGCTGGCTAAGAAAGCTGAAAAAAAGCCAGAAAAGCCTCGTCGGGAAGAAAGACTCACCAATGTTTTAATTGATAAAATTCAAAATAACTACGGAATTTCCATTAGTAGTAACACTCAAAACATCGAAGAAATACAAAGTGCAAACATAGCTGTGTTTTTTCACAGTTGCTTATGCCGTGAAAAACAAATGCATGGGCAGTGTCCTACAGGAGCTGATAGCTAGTGTGCATATCAGCAATCAAAAGCAACCGGCAAACAATTTTTAGAAAAAATGCATCTTTTCTGTAAAACTTTTAAATGTTGTTAAATCTGAGTACGAGAAGTTGTGTGATAAACAGTTGCTTTTTCGAAGTGCCTCCAAGGTAAATCACAAAATGTAAATGAGTTGTTTAATGGCACTTTGTATCAAATTGTTTCAAAAGAATCTTTTATTTAGCTAAAAACATTTCTTTGGGTGTCTATATTGCAGTTATTATTTTTAATAAATATTTCAATGGTTTGATGGGAGTATTGAAAGACCTTGGTATAAATGCAGGCTACTATACCCTGCGTGATTACAGATCTTTAGACATCCTTCGAGTCAGTGACTCGAAACGAGATTTTTTACCTCGTTCAAAATTGTTCAGAAAAAAAATTAGGCCCCAAAGAAAGCAAAATTTTAAAAAATATCGAAGTCTGAAGGCAGGAAATATTAATCAGGAGAGTTCTAAGTATGTACTACTCATAATTTATTTTGAAATGGCATTTATAACACTTAAATTAGTTTTTCTCAAATTTTTTTTTGTATATTTCTTGGTATTTCAAACGTGGTATCTAAGGAAACAATAAAGATACATGTATGAAATTTTACACCAATGTTAATAATAGTATTATCTAAAGGATGGACTACCTGCTAAGAAATTTAACAATTTATATCGATTTTATAGTTGGATTTCCTTAAAAAAGTATCGACAATTTGAATGAAATTATAAGTTGTAGCTTCGATTACCTATAAATTTTAATTTAAAAAAAATTTAAAACTTGCAGTCCAATCTCTAGAAATGTGTTTAAAAATATGGTGTATCAATCTTTTTTAAGATATAAATTATTTTTAAAAATAGATCCTTAGAGAAAAATTCAAAATTTTATTAAAATTTCTTTAAAATTCTAGATTTTTCTAAATTGTTATGTACTATATTATTTATAACTATATTTTTATTTTAGTGCGTAAAAATGAAATTAAAAATGAAAACACTTGATGAATTTTAGAAAAAAAAATGACTTCCCAATGTAGTCGGATATCTTAACTGACAAAAAATAATAGAGATACACTCATTTTAAAGGTTGACTTTATGTAATTATTTAAATTTAACTTTTAAGTATGCTATTTTTCAGATTTGATACCAGAATTTTAAATCGAATTTTACACTTGACATTGGTCGATTTTCAATATTTAGCTGCCTGTATGTTAGTATTCTTCACAATGCTCTTTTGAACAAAAATTTTTAAAAAATAAACATCTTCTGACATATTTGTTCAAAAAATATGGCATTTTGTTTTCCCACTGTGTGGAAGAAGTAGAATGTTTTCAGAAAGAGTTAAGTAGAACAAATCTTTTTGGAGCATTTTCATTTTCATGAAAAAATAATTTTGGGTAAGGTGAGTACACAATTTTCACTATATTTTTTTACAGATGCCTGTATTCTGCTAGAAGATATGCTTGTAGTATTTTTAAAAGTGTTTTGAGCAATTGTTTCAAAATAAATATATAAAATGTGTGTATTATATTTTTTTCTCATTTTCCTTTTATCTGTTACTACAAAAGAGAAAATATATATATATTTAAAAAAAAATGCAAAAAATCAGTTTTTAAGGGCTAAATTACATTTTGCAGCCTATTTCCTGTATCAACGTTTAATTACTTTATACTTTTTCTAAGATAGAACAATAATGATAAAAAATGTACTCTGAATATATAAAGTACTAAAATATACACATTTAACAAAACTTGATCTATTGTTTATTAACATCACATTTTTAGCAAAAGATCTATTGAAGAATGTCCTCATAGTTTTGAATTACTCTGAAGTGACAAGAACGTCACTTCAGCTGAGATCCGCTTCTGCAAATATCCACGACAATGTAAGAAACTTGATCCTTGACAAAATTTAACAAACATCCGGGTATTAAGTGGAACAATATTTATTTATATAATAAGGAGAAAATAAAATAAAAAAACGAGAGAAAATTATTTTAAAGCGAGAAAATTAATCTTTTTAAGACACAGGAACTATTATCCACAGATTAACTTTTCCCGTAGGGCTCTAGACAAGTGTGTGAATATTAACGTCGGAGTGTTCATCTTGACGAGGGCGTTTTGACTCGCAATTTTGAACCATGGCCAAATGACGAGGATGGCACCTGATCTCGCACACACACACACATTCCCGTCTCCTAACTAACACACCACACTAACAGGTGGAAATTAGAGACTTAACGTATTTAAAATGCATCTTCTTTCTCTGCATGTAGGGTCTTCCACGGTGCTAGGCTCGAACTCATTGAACACCGGCCAAGATCCGATACCTTGACCACATTTCTACTGCGGACATTATATAAAAAAATATATGTATTAAAAATTATACTTTGAACACAAGCAGTAAAAAATCACTCATCAGCTATTAAATTTATTGCATTCATTGTTTGAGAGTCATAAAGATATATATTTTTACTTAGATTGTGCTGTCGAAACGTTAAAATGGTTTCGAAAAAAAAAAATATATAATTTTTAAATCCAAACGGAGTTACACTTTTTTTATACCAAAAACCGTCCTCGAGTAGCTAACAGTTTAACGTCAATATACTCTCACTTATTCAAAATGTGTGTAAAATATTCCCTCATTCACTCACTATTCACTGATGCTTAAAGTTAAAATATAAATATTTAAATATGCACAACATATACATAAATCAAATACATAATACAAAATATCCAAAATATAGGTGAAAAAAAGTTTCGAAATTTATATAAAAATAAGGAAAGATATAAAGAAAACGTTAGAAAAACGTTTTAAAACGAGATAAAAAACAACCTTTCTTATACATGAGAACTATTATGCACAGATTAACTTTTTCATTAAAGCTAAAGATAAAAGTAAATATGGTTTTTTTTAAAACTTTGCTTTGTGGTTACAAGCTGTAAAAAATCATCACTCATTAACAATTTAATACATTGTAAACACCCTTTCTCCCGGCTCCAAGAATCGCTTACAGAGATTTTTGTATATCAGATCTAAATAAATTCTAAATAATAATGCTCAGCTCACTGACTTTCTGAAAACTAAATGGCTTATTGAATTAAAGTGGATATTGAAAACTGAATTAACACTGAACAAATAAATAAATTGTATTGAATATAATATGCCATGCTGCATTGTTTCGTTAAAGCACTGGAATGAATAAATTGTTGCAGAAACTAAAAAAATGAACACAAACCATTAAATCTGATCGAAATTTAAATTTATTATTCCACTTGTTCAATTTATTTTTATAAGAGAAAATGAAAAAAATTCAAAACGAATTAAATATCAATTTACAATATGAGCATTTCCTAAAGAAATAAATGAAAATCGTTAGGTTTGGTCATAAACCTCCATCAGTGTTTACCACATACAACAGTGAAGAAGTGAGAGTCCGATTTAATTTAACTTGTATTAGAATTAAACATCTTAAGGCAAAACCCTGAATATGTTATAATTCCATTCTTAGTTCATTACTTTTCAACCAACAACCTAATTAACAAAAACTTAATTTTGAATAATGATATTTTTAATAAAAAAATCGCTGGAGAATATCAAACATAGTTAAACAAATTATTTTAATTTATTATACTTAGTTTTCCATCCAATTTAGTCTGTTAAAAGTTTTCCACTTGATACTCTGAAAACTTGTTAAATTTGCTTAAAAAATAATAAAGAGCTTGAAAATTAATTACATTGATTTTTGATTTGTTCAACCTAAAGTTTCTTTTAGGTGCCTTTTAGATTAACCAAAATTAAAAACTTAAAAAGGTACCGTCAACTGATTCAACGAGCCCAAAAAGATATAGCAAAATCAAAAAGCATTGCCAATTACTGTCATTGTTTTCGCAAATGAGTAAATCTAATTCTCTAGCATGCTCCTTTCGTGGATACACGGATTTACAAAGATTTAGAGTTAAATACCTTATTTGGTTAAAAAAATAAGTAAATTTGAAATAAACGAAGAACATATTAACGCCAACAATATTTATTTGGCTAAGAGGTCGTACATGCATTCGAAACCTCGGCAAATGAGTCTTCCTAATGCAGTCACCACCTCATAAATTCTTATAAGTAATGTTGTCATGCAGTTCCAATATATTCCTTATTTCGCCGTCCTGCTTAACCTCATAGTCTTTTGACTACTTACTTATCATACTGTACTTTTGGAAAACTCTCTACTGATATCACTTTTGTAAATCATTGGTGAAAATTTAATTTTTTTTTACAACAATATAAGAGAAGAATAATGTAGAAGAATTTACAAATTCTAAGCAATGATATTATTTTTGAGCATGCACTGACAAAAATTTATATTTGAACATATTGTAAAGAGGTTAGCTGCTATAAATTGAATATCACAGCATTTGATAACGTTCTTAATTTGTCAGAATTGGTCTTTGGTATAATTTGTAAATATCAAACTTCATTAACGATTTCGTTTTGTAAATAAATATTATAAGTACAACTGTAAAAGCAGATGAATTAAGACATAAAAAACTGATCCAATTTGAACTTATAATTACTTTATTATATTTATAAGAATTTAACATTAAAATATTAGATAATTAAATAAGATTTTTTTCATTTCTTATTTAATGCACGAAGATCATTTTGCTGGAACAATGTTACAAATAACTACAATCGTTTTTTTTTTAACTTTTTTATTAGAAGTTTATAAAATAATTTCTTTCAACTATTTGGATATTGTACCGATAATGATTTAACTTAATAATGATATTTACACTACATTTGTATAAGGTCTAACCTAAATTTTAGGGGAGAAAATTCAAGAAAATTACAAACTCTTTATAAAAAAACCTATTTTCAAAATTATTATTCTACTATATATTTTAAATGTAACGTAACACACACAATCTCTATACCTAACAGCGTTGACAAATAAACCTTCAAATCTGTAGACCACTCTTTTTCACATTTCTTACAATTTCAGATATTTAAATATACATTATGTAGAACAATTTTTTTTCTGTTTATGCATATATATATCGTTTGCATTTGGCTCAGTATACATACCAGATAATTTTAAACAATAAACATCAAACTTTTCAAATAAAGACAAAATTGATATACGATTAAATCTTTTTCAATTTCATATTATACTGTCACTACAATAACTGAATACATACATTAAGTATGGAGAATTATACATTTTAGTAAGCAGAAAGTTTAAAAACTTCGTAGTTTGAATGAAAAATAGGAAGCTTTGATGCGTTTAAAGAGAAATATCAATATACGTTTTTCCTATTAAAAGCATTTATATACAGTTAATCATCTAAATATAAAATATATACACAGAAGAAAAATACAAATAAATATATACCTATTTGAAATGCAGTTAAAAATATACACTTAAAATAAAATTAGCAAAAAATAATTAAAATTAATCAATGCAAAATACGAATGTCTACAAAGGATTTTATGCCATTTCTTAAAGATACGGAGTATGTATTTTTCAGTGTCTAGAAAAAGCACTAATTATGACAACATGCAATATAGATTTGAATTTAACATTTTTAACCGCACAAAAACTAATATAATTAAAATAATCTAAAACACACTATAACAAAAATTCAGAGATGTTTAAGTACTTTTACTTAATAAAAAGATCCATGACCGTTTGATGTCAATCTCTCAAGCATAAGGTTTTCCATCGGTATGAATACGTAAATGCGTTCTTAGGTTACTTCTGTCGCAGAAAGGATTGTTGCAAATTCCACAATCTTAAGACTTTTCTTCAGTATAAATACGCAAATACATTCTTAAGTATCTACAATTAGAGAAAGCCTTGTTGCAAATTTCACAAGCGTAAGACAATTATTCATTAATATTACGCAAATGCATTTTTTTCAGGTACTTTTATAAGAATAAGTATTGTAGGAAATTTCACAAGCCTAAGGCTTTTCTTCAGTATGAATTCGCAAATGCTTTCTTAAGTTACTTATTACAGAGAAAGCCTTGTTGCAAATTTCACACACATATGGTTTTTCTTCAGTATGAATACGCAAATGGATTTTGAGATGTTCATTTCGAGTGAAACATTTGTTGCAAATTTCGCAAGCATAAGGTTTTTCTTCAGTATGAATTCGCAAATGTCTTTTTAAGCTACTTATTACAGAGAAAGCCTTGTTGCAAATTTCACAAACATAGGGTTTTTCTTCAGTATGAATACGCAAATGGATTTTAAGATCTCTATTTTGAGTAAACATTTTTGCAATTTACTTTTTTTTTTTTTTTTTTTTTTTTTTTGCAAATTTCACAAACATACGGCTTTTCTTTAGTATGAATACGTAAATGCATTCTTAAGTTACTTCTTACAGAGAAAGTCTTTTCGCAAATTTCACAAACATAGGGTTTTTCTTGAGTATGGATACTCAAATGGGTTTTAAGATGTTCTTTCTGAGTGAAACATTTGTTGCAAATTTCAGAAAAATACAGCTTTTCTTCAGTATGAATACGTAAATGCTTTCTTAAGTTACTTCTTACACAGAAAGTCTTCTCGCAAATTTCACAAACATAAAGTTTTTCTTCAGTATGAATACGCAAATGGGTTTTAAGATCTTTTTTCCGAGTGAAAAATCTGTTGCAAATTTCACAAGCGCAAGGGTTTACTTTGGGATGAATACGCAAATGTTTCTTTATTTTGATTGTTTTAATTTGATCATGATAGAATTTTAGTTGACTATTATCTAATATATCCGATTTAACTGTGTCACTCTGAGTAAAACTCTTGTAACGTTTTTTTAAGGGTTGCTGCTGTTTGATATGAAGACATGGCTGATTATATATGAAAACCTTTTTGATTTTCGTTCTTCATTACAAATATAACATTCACCCATTTCCTCCATTTTTGAAATAGTTCTATATTGTGTGGCATAAAACTGTCACTCGTAGCTAAATTTATGTTTTCTCTTGATAAACTGACGCAGTACGTGGACACGTATTTTTATATAAAACACTGTGAAAATTATAGTTTTTGTAGGTCTTGCTTCATTTTTAAATGGCTTGCAGATAGCTGTTGACTCATTTCGCTTCAGACTCTTGTAGAGTTTCAAAAAATATCTATAAATATATCAAAATAAAATCAACGCCAGTAAATTTTAAAAGCAGAATTTTACGGACTAGCTACAGAGTCATAGATATGAAATGTAAATCCAGAAAAAATAAATAAATAATTACCCTCAGGATACATCAAAGCAAAATTTAATCATGCTAAATATTTTACCTCAGAATAATAGAAATAGAATATAAAATGAGCCATCATTCTATCATTGCAACATTAATAAATTGTCACTTTTAACTATTATTTTTTTTGACATTTATGCTACATTAATAATTATTTCATAAAAAAAGATTTTGAAACCAATTTTATTAAAATATCAACCAAATGTTAGGTTAAAAGCCTGAACTTTTCTTTCGGTGAATAAATTTTTTCAGCTCATTTTGAGTAAATGTATTTTAAAAATATGAAATAACATTTAATTTAATTATTTAAATCTTATCTGTCCGGTCTATGGTAATAATCATTGGTTCATAGTTTAGAGGGATGAATGTTATAAACAATATATAAGAGAAGTTCAATAACTGAAATGTTTTCATCAACACTTGTTCATGTTTCTAATTTTCTCCGTTGGACATTATCTCTTGTAAATTTAATTTATGCTATGTTTATTTTTAGGCTGCACATGGTTTTTATAGTTTTTGCTCTAAAAACACATCTTAAATTAATATTTCATGGCCAAGGTAATTTAGCGGCAATGGTCATGGAATCGTTTCTGGCGTAGCATGAGTTCCATTCTTAAATGCCGCTGAAGACCCACAGTGCAGATGAGCTGAGGCACATTAGACCTTTCGATGCTTAAATTTAAGACGGTTTCAGAAGTTCGTAGAGGGGTTGCTAGATCTCAGATGTCGTCCTATACACTTGACCAAGGTTCAAAATGTTGAGATCCGTCATCAAAAGCACTCGTGTTGCTTTAAAAAGTGACGTTATTAAAACATTTTTTAGCCTAAATAAACATTTCTCACTAATTTTGATGTCTTACACTTGATTGACATAAGGGGAAAATGAGTGCACAACTATCGAAAAAGGCAAATAATTGTTTAGATTACAAATGTCTTTCCGTTCAATGGTCATACGGTGAATTATTCTTTACTTTTTTTGTCGATTTCAAAAAATTGTAAGCAATCATACATTTAAATAAGAGATTGTGTCAGATGTGTTTCTTATATAAATAGGTTAAAGTATGGGAAGTAGGGTGCCAACTGAAATGCCATCCTCGTCACTTGCAGCTGCTCAAAATGACGAGATCCATCACAATTGGCTCTCACGAATGTTTAAAATGTGGGAAACTATTTTTTGTTGGTATTTCTGTCTAATTATGGATTCGACTGCTAACTTTTTTCTTAGATTGAACCTTTTTTTCATTAAAAATTTTTCTAAAAAATTCAAAATTAATCAGATAGTAAGAATTACTGAATAAAATTTTTAATTGACGCTCTTTATTATGTGGGTTTTGTTGTTTAAAAAGTTACGCTTTGATTTTTTTTTATTGCGATTTTTTTTATTTTAAAGATATAAAGTCTTTTTACTGTGACATAGGAGGAAATTGTTAACGAAAGCGTAACTGGGATTTTGCAACATATATTCTCAAATATGGATTAAACTATACATGGGTAACATAAATTTAGAAACTGAATGGAGAATATTTATAGGATTTAATTTTCTTTTTTCAGGGATTAATAATTTAAATCGACTTCTATATGCAATATTTTCCCTACAGAACAATATGCAACAACGAAAAATTATTTGTCTGTTAACAAATGAAATTAGGATGTGAAAATGCGAATATACGCTAAAGGGAGCGAAAACCTTGTTTTGTTATTGATATTTATTTGATCTGTGTCAAATGATCGCCTTTTATTTTTTCATACAAACATTATTTTCCTTTTTTGCTATGAATTAAGTAATTTAAATTAGCTCACTGCTTTTCCATAAGTAAAACGAGTAATTTTTTTTTGTCTTGATGGCCGTGTTAGCTCAGCGGAAATGGTTATGAATTTATGGCTGGAGTTTCAACGGAATTCAGATTTGGTGCCAATGAAATCTCAGGCTGATACACATTAAATTTATAGAGCAAACTGTTTCCTCCCATTAGTGTGGTATGGTTGTTAGGAAAGGGGATTGTGTGTGACAGCTAAGTGTCGTCTTCGTCAATTGACCACGGCTCAAAATTAAGAGATCCGTCATCCATAGTTCTCGTGTTGCCTTGCAATGCCTTGTTAATATAACTTTCACTCCTTGTTCTTTCTTATCGCTTAAATTATAGAACAGAAGCATAAATAAATGTTGAAGAATAAATTATACAAACTAACATAAATATCGTATTGATTTGAAATTAAACCATTATAAATCTCTAAATCTTAGTATATGTAGCTGAATGTGAAACAATTAGGTCATTTAATGCTGTACCTGGGATCTTCTCTCATAATGTGATGCAAGCTATTCAGTGTTAAATTTTGATCATTCTCATTTGCTTTTTTTTTCTTCAAAACATGCTTGATATTTGTTTATACCCTTTTAAATGTACTTTAATTTTTGCAATATCTTTAAGATTGTTTTTATGTCGTTGCAAAAATGTATCAAATGTTTTTATATTATTTAAATGATAAAATCTATTTGAAACAAATAAAAGATTCAATACAATATTTTATTTAAAAAAAATAAAGCTTGTTTTTGAATTTAAAATCAAACATTTTTCATCTTTTTCATTTGAAAACTATGGTCAAACGACGGAAATCCCCACCAAATTTCCAATTCTTTGCAATAAAGGTCTGAGAGCCTTATCAAATTTAATGCAAGTCGGCCTCTGTACTTTGTATGTCTTAGTACAAGTAACATTCGTTCAGACGATTACAAAATTGAAGAAAATTTCACGGCCTTTACTACCCGATTGCTGCACCTACATTTTTCTTTACAGAAGGACGTCGAATTACTTTTCAAGATACAGTTTTGAACTTACTCCTAAAAAAAATTATGTTTACAACAATGGTTGAAATGTGTGTATCTGTAATGGAAGGGCGATAACTAAAAAATCAGAGTAAATAATTCGTGGCTGGTGCTTTCGAATCGTAGGTTCAGCCCAATCTGTACATTTCTTCAGTCCTCATAGTTTGGAGATTGGCATGCCATCTCAGATGTCATCTTCACCAATTCAATGAGTACATATTTACGAGGTCCATCACCTCGCTAATGCCTTAACGCAGCTTTCGTGAGTTGATGCTTAAAATCGTTCCAATCAGAGAGTTAATAGTGGCAAACATCGTTATTTTGAACCTCGGTTAAGTTGTGATGGATCTATACGCGACTCTTACTAACCCTTTGGGGACACTTTTAGGGAAATATTTTTCTTAATCAACTTTCACCGAAGGTAAGAAAACGTGATTTATTAAATATTATCCCCAGGCTAATAGGTCTCACATTCACGATCTTAGTATTGATCAACAAACTTAATTTGATTATTATTGTGTTTGATTAATATTTTATGACAGTAAAATAATTAGAGTGAATCATGTCGACAGATTATTCAGTTCTCCCCACACATCTAGCCGGGTCCGAGCGAAGACAAGGGAAGCATGAAGGAAGCAGGTGTAGAACTGCATTAGAAAGTGAATAGAATGACACTCGAGCAAGTACACTGGTGTCCAAAAGTCAAGCATAAATCTTAAAAAAGTGAAAAACATGGAGAAAGTATTCGTAAAATTATTCCAAATTTTTTTGCGGATATTAATTGGGTGAAGAAGAAACATTGGGTTTATGAAAATTTTTTCAGTCGACTAGATCTTGCGCGAAACACCGGCGTTGAGAAACCGATTCACGCAGAAAAGGCAGTTCAGACAAGCTTCGTGCAACTGCTGTGCGAAGGAACGTTATTAACCATCAAACAAGGTGAATGATGGCACAAAGACGCCAATTGGACATGTTTACGAAAGGAAGAATCGTTGGAATGCAGGAATCCTCACAATCACAACACGAGGCGTCTCGAATTCTGAATGTGGACCAGTCTGTGATCTCAAGACTGTGGCAGATGTTTCAAAGAACGGGAGATGTTACCCGACAACCAGTATCAGATTGACCAAGAGTCACAACCCCTCGCCAAGACCGATATCTGTTAACAAGTGCGTGACGTCAGAGGGGCAGTACTGCCAGAGCACTAGGTTTGGCGCTCACAGTCGCCACAGGAATACGAATTTCGAGACAAACTGTTTACAGGAGATTAATCATGCTGACCGGTCTGCCAGAAACCAGCGGTTTGCATTCCCCTCACGTATGCGCATAAACGCGCTCCTTTGAACTGGAGTTTGAAACATCAACATTGGAGTGTGGGAGATTGGGCCAATGTGATGTTCAGTTACGAGTCCCGGTTTAGTCTGAGTAATGATTCGCCGCAGGTAACGATATGGAGAGAACGTGGAACACGTTTTGAACCAAGAAACATAACGGAATTACATCATTTTCCATCAAAGGGAGTAATGGTATGGGCATGCATCATGATGGACGGCTGCACAGACCTCCATTTCTTTGACACGGGATCTGTGACTGCTCAAAGATACAGAGACG